>JAAGNO010006760.1:0-53709 GCA_033439905.1 Ceryle rudis | reverse complement strand
GAAGAATAGACGTGGTTGGCAATGTTTTTTTTCAACCACCGAGGGGCGACGGGAAAAAAAAAAAAAGAGAAATGCGGGGGGGGGGGGGGGGGGGGGGGGGGGAACAAACAAAACCACCACCACTTTTTTGTGGTTTTGTGTGTGTATCATGAAGTATTTGGAGGCAAGAAGGCCTTTCATGAGAACACCTCTGTGGATATGGAAGCAGGCGTGTTGCCTGTTTGGGTCACTGACAAAGTAAAACAACCTGCTCTGTAGGAGGCTTCAGGCTGGTAGTTCTGGCACGATGTGTTGGACGCTTGGGGCTAAGCAAGGGGAGCCATCTTTCCTGTTTCTCCTCTCTGAAGGTACTGTGGAGGGGGTGTGCTTTCAGCCATACCCAAGACTTTGTATTAAGCAGTTGTTTTTTTGTTTTTAGCTGCTGTTGGCTACCACACCCAACCATCTAGGCTATTGTTCCTAGCTTCTGCTGCTGGCTTGTGTGTTCTCTGCTACCTCCCCTAGCATCTGGCCCTAGTGATAAGAGACACTAGCAAAGATGGGGAGGAATGTGCAGTCACAAATGGTTGAACCTGGTCTGTCTTCCTTCTCTGTAACCTTCACTACAGAATGCTACAAAATCCCTTACTGTCATTAGGTGATACCAAGTGGGTCCCTTCAGCTGGGGTGTGGAGGGGGATAGTTGCATAACATGCTACCCTTTTCACGTGTTATCTTGGGTGGTATTGGCAAATATTACCCTATTCAATAGAGACCTATTTACATAGAAAATTTCAGCTGTGTGCACACAAAAATGTGTTTCCATTATTGAGACTGGATGCTTGCAAAAATCGCTACGTTAGTGATTCTCTAGGAGTTCCTTGTGAATGGCTTCTAGCTCTTAAGGTGTCTTCTACTGTAATCTTGAAGTCCTGACTCTAGTCCACTTACAGGGATGAGAATGGAGGTTTAATGGAAAAATACATTTCTCCAGTATAAGCAGAGAAGGTATTTTTATTTTCATAGGGCAGACAGAATAACGCTGTGGCCAGAACAGGGCTAGTCAGTCACCTGGATGATTCCCCTCTTGATTCAATCCCATTCCATGCTCTGTTCAAGAGCAAATGACTACCTGTAGTGCTGGTCCAGCATTTGGCTGCTGGTTACAGCCCAGAAGGTATACATGAACACCTGAAGAGCTCTACAACATAGTCTTATTTCTAGCTCAAGCAATAAACAGAACTCTCCTTTTTTTAGGAAAGAGGGTATCCAAGTAGCTGGATTTCATAAGTTTGTGGGAGAAGCTGTGTCAGTGTAGTATCCAATTCCAGAATACAAATTGCAGAAGCAGCTGCCGTACCTGGTCCAAAACCAGTGTCAGTTGATGACTGGCTTGTTTATATGAATGCTTTTGGTTTGGTTTTGTTTGTGGTGGTGGGTTTTTTTCCTAAACTAGAAATGTGCAGAATAACTATTCTTATCAAGGCTCTTTCTAGCTTTGTACATCTTGCACCCTTCTCAGGGCCACAGAAGGTAGTGCAGCAACAACCATAGGAGTTAGCTTTGTAGCTTGCAGACCGGATGCAAGCTTGGTCTTTCTCCCTTGGAGGGAAATTTGCAGTGGTAGGATCTACCTTCTATCTGGGAAACAGTGAGCATGTGCAGACTGCATTAAGTGATGGTAACACTTCCAAGGTGTATCTGAGTTCAATGCTTGTGCTGAAGTAAACAAACCAGAATGTTAACAAAAACAAAATAGATTTTCTCTGAATGGAAGTGTCTTCAAGTCTCTGCAATAGAAGACTTCTGGTTACTTTTTTGCTCCTTCGGTGTTACCTGAACTGCCTATCTTCAGAAGGAATTAAGGTCAACTGCTCATCTGCATCTCTTAATTTGCTAACTGGGTGAGCTTTAGTTGCTTCCCCAAAGAAATTTCCACTGTGGTCTTTCAGTATTCTGTTTTGGTTGTGCTCTTGGTTAAAGCAGGCTTAAATATGATTTCACTGGTTTGAGCATTAAGATGTTAAGCTCTTTAGAGAGAGAAGTCTTGCTTCTTGAGGTTAGCTCTGACCTGTATATAAGTCTATTCAGAATGTGTTATCTTGAACCTTTCCTAGAAAGAAAGGGTGTGGCAAGAAAGGTTGTTCTGCTCCTTATTAACAAAGATGTGTTAAGGGTGGTGTGCTTTTACCTTGCCAGTGAAAATAGTGATTGCATTTAGAAGAAAATCCAGATACACCTGCAGAGGGATGTATCATTACTCAAGTCAATGTCTAATTGCAGTTTTCTGAAAATGCTGCTCCCTCCCCCTGAGCTGTGGGCATATGACTCAGCCCATGCCTAAAGTCACTGCTGTGAAGACTTCACCTGACTCTTACATGTGAAGAGCTGGTAGTGACTAATCCTGGAACACTGGCATAGGATGAGGCTCTTCATGTTCTGTTTGGACATCCTACTGTTCCCTACCCCACAAGGGAAAAACAATAACTTTATTTTTTTATTGCCCTTACAATAAAGTGTGGGTGGGGTGACCCTTTTTTAGACTACAGAAATTGCTTTAAATTGCTTAAATACACATAGAATTGTCTTAAATATACATAGAAATCTCTTAGTATCTGATTGCATGCAAACAGCTTTTGCGTATGTGTGTGCTCAGCTGCTAATGGAGGATTAAATGTGTCCTTCAAATGTACTTTAATTGGACGGAAGCCCTTTTGATACCGGTGCCCGTCTTTGCCAAGCAGCTGTAAAACCAAACCCTTTCTAGGAACTTGGAAGCAGCCAGACCAGAACTCAGCACGTACAACAGACATTCAGTTCAGCAGGGCAGCTTAAAAGGACCAGTCAGGAACTATT
This sequence comes from Ceryle rudis, assembly GCA_033439905.1. NCBI lineage: Eukaryota > Metazoa > Chordata > Aves > Coraciiformes > Cerylidae > Ceryle > Ceryle rudis. The sequence continues at coordinate 50,874 of JAAGNO010006760.1, read as the reverse complement.
ACCAAAGGACAGTAGCAGATGAAATTTAAGTTCATGGAAGCTAGATAATAAGAAACTTGACCTCAGCTTTCTGTCTTTGCTTCCTCAACTAGGTAAAAAAAGTGATAGACTAAATGCAGTGTTCTGGTCCTTCTCAGGCTGAAGAAGCATGATATCTGTCTCAGGTGTGTTGTTTTAAAAATATGCAACAAAGTAAACTGTTTTCAACAATAATTTCTGAAAACTTAAAATCATTCCAGGAGAGAAATGCAGTATTCTAGTATTCTACATTCATTGTGTTAAAATCTACTTGCACTCCCTGCTAGATGAATAAAAGCTAATCAAATGATTCAAATGCTTCAGTGTCTTTGCTTTAAAAGTTTGATAATTTAATAATTATTTGCACTTAAAAGCTTCACATTACAAACTTGGTCTAGAGAGATTAAAGAGTTAGTTTAATCTTTGCCTATAAGACCGTAAACCCCTCCTTTCCTCCCACCCACCCCTTCAAGGATAATATTCCACTGTGCCAGATTGCCCATATTGCCACCAGAAAATTGCTTGGACCACTTCGTACAAAATCAAAGGTCAACTCCATGCCTTGGTGGCAGCTGGGAAACTAATGATTTAATGCTGCTTTGACCCTTGGCTTTCTAGTCCGTTTGAATCTGACCCAATGTTTTAATTTTCCAATACTGCTGGGCAGTTGGCTTTTGTCTGTTTCCAGATGTAACTTGCATACTGAGGCCTGTTACTGAAGTGGGAACAAAACAACAAAACATCTCAGCCTGCAAGGGGTAGGAAAAATAACAACATTTAAATTTTTTTTATGCTACCAAATACAGCTGTTCAGTGAGTCTGACAATTCTACAGCTAACAAGGTCACATTTAGAATAACAAAATGTGACTATTTGTCCAGCATTTACATCTAGACTTAAAAGTATTTTAATGGTAGTCACGCTGAAATAGTGCTTTTTTACAGGTCTGTAAAAAGTAACCGAGTAAAAACAGTAGCTCTTTCCCCTTCTGCCCTCAATCTCTCAAAACCAGTATTTCATTCTTTATTGGAAAAAAGAGCTGTGTTAGATGTGATACTGGAAACATCAGCAAAATAACCATTTGGCTCTTGAAAATGCATGTGCTTGCTATTGGTGTGAGAATAGAAGTGTAAACTGAGATGGAAAGCAGTGAAGTGCCTTTTTAAGCACGACAATATTTAATTTGTCACCGATTTTTGTTGGACATACCAAGTGAATACTGCATTCGGGGTTTCCAGTACGGGTAATTTTGTAACCATTGTCAGTACAGCTTGATCGTGCTATTAATGGTGTGATAATGGTGGGGAAAGCACCCTAAGGTGGGTAGCCTTTTCTTAATGAAAAGACTGCTGATTGTTTGGAAAGATTCCCCTTGAGTGCTGATGCATATGGCAACTCCTCCTTGCCTGAAAGTGCAAATCTCTTGTTTTGTTTGGTCTGTCTGCCCATCACAAGTACTATTAGCCCTTGATTCCTGGCTGAACTACACTGCAACTCTCAAAGGTCAGCTCATACCCGGGCTTGTGTGCAAGAGCAGATGGGCTCCTAAAACTTTATGGTCTCCAGTCAAATCACCTCAAGCTGTAATCTCATTAAATCTTAAGTGAATCACTGGGTCTGGTTATTACTTGAAAGCAGTGTTACAGGAAGCGATGTTCCTGATGCAGTAGGTCTGCCTTGGTAGTAAGCTACCAGAGGTACTTGCCTGTGTGTGGCTCTTAAAGCTGCTCTGTTGCTTTGATAGCAGAGGTGGTATGCAGGGTGCAACAAGATAACCTTTTGGTATAGGACAAAGGTAGGGATATAGCCCTTTCTGAAATCCTTACTGTGTTGATGGGTTTTAATTCTCCCTTGCACTCCTGATCACACACCCATTATGCTGTCTGAATAAGCCATTTGTGTCTCACAATAACTCAAGCTAATAACCTATTTTAGGAAATCAACAGAGTGCTTAGCATTGTGCATAGTGTTGCTGAAGAACTGCAGGACAACACAGTCTAAAAGATTGGCCTTCCTCTGTAAAAACAATTCAGCATGATTGTCTTTGAGGAGTTATTGTATGTAGCTTTTTGTAGCACCATAATATTTTAGAGGCAGACAGGTAACAGTGAATGAAAGTCTTCTGACCAAGTAGATGACTCAATAGGTTGTTTCATGCTTGGAAATCTGGTTAGGCATGTTTGGTTCTTCTGCCTGGATTCCCTTTTAGAGAGAATAAATCTAATCTATGACCTGAAACTTTTTCTTAACAGACGGACATGTAGGACTAGTTTGGCAGTACGTAAATTAATGATCATGGCTTAACATGCAAGACTTGTGTGTACATGGGAGTGTTAATAAAAACTTCTTGCTGCTTGTGCAGAGATAATAAAATGCTTTTCCTACCTGCTTTCTCCCTCCGAGAGGTGGGGGAGAAACATACATTATGTAAACCTGGCCTATTGGTATTAAAAAAAAACCCAACTGCAGTCAAACTCTTAAAAATAGCATATTTCTGAGGTAGATGTTCATGGTGTACTTTTAAATGCTTTCACTGTAAGAATGGTCTCTTACATAGCATTGAATTATATATAACAAGACAGTGGGTTTTTATAATGAAAATAGCTGCTGGTGTCCGTGGCCTGTCCCCCCCCCCCGCCCCCCCCCAGTAGTAAGAGTAGTTTGTATTTTTTCTCTTCAAGATTGCGGCAAGGATTTAACCACCTTAGCTATCCCTTCTTTCTTCCTTTGGTAAAATGAGTCACATTTGACTCTTCCCCTCTAGTTAAGCCTGAAAAGCTTTTCTTCCCTTTGCTGATGATTGAGCAAGCCTTCTATATTTTCATTTATCCTGATTGAAAGCTCAAACAAGGCTACAATTGTAAGTTTAGGGTAAGGCTAACTTGCCCCCACAATACAGAACCAATCTAAAGTTAGAGTTTTGTGGAACAGTAGATACTGCTAATGAAAAGGCCAGTCCTTTCACCGAAGGATTCAAAGTATTTAAGCATTTTAAAAATGCCAAATGCTTTCAAATTCTTAAAGGACCTTGAAATATATTGATGAACAGTGACAGGGTGGCACCAAAACCACTATAGTTTGGTTAAATCAAAACTCTAATCTACAATGGAATTTATTTGGTGTATGTATTGAATACATACACTATGTACTTGATGCATGAGAGCCCCATGGTATGTGTTAAAAATAGTGTGTATCAATCATAACTTAAAACTTGACTGGGATAGAAGATTGTCCTCGCTTTGCCCAAACTGAATTTACTACTCAATAATGGTGTCTATGACATTAATTTACATACTGCTGATGACAGAGTAATTATTAGTATTTCTTATTAATTGATTGTAAGCACCTTAAATCTACCCTGCAATCTGAAGTTATTCTCCTTCAGCTTTCAGTTAATTGAATATTCATCCTGGAATGCTTCTTTTCCCTCTCCCAAATTCAAAAAGAAATCTTAAATCCTCTCCATGAGGAAAGGGCTACCATAGTAGGACACAGTGCAGCACTTGGACAAAGAGACAAAAGTATTTTTGTGTGGGTGGTGTGATGGTAAAATAAAAGCTAACAGAAAGACCACTTTGGGGGGTAAGGGAGGAGGAGAACATAGGCTTTAAACTTGCTTGTACCTGTTTCACCTATTTGGAAATAAGTGAGAGGCATGTAAGTGACTAAATCAGAGTTCTGAAACTTATGAGGTCCGTCTTCTGCTCTGTTGCCAGAGAGGTGAACAGCTACAGGTACTTGAAGACGTACTTAAATTGTCCATCAGGACTTGTCTTAAATCTTCAGGTAGAAATAAAAATGTCTTTCATTTTGTGTTAATGGCTTGTAAAAAAAGTTTCATCTGTTGTTCTTACTGTTCTATAGTGATGGAGAAAAAATTATTCTAACCCCTTCTGACTTCCTAGAACAGATATCCTTATTCATAGATGTTCTTTTATGATTTACAGTACCTTTTTGGCAGTAACTGCAGAGCTGTGTCATTGTATGATAGATGGACAAGAATTTACTCATTCGCTTGCAAGGGATTAGAGTAACCTGCAGTAGTGTTTGTTATATGATTATTTGAAATGCCCTGTGGCTGTTAAGGCAGCTAGGTGTTCAAAGATTAAATACTAGAGTTCACTTCAAAGTAATATAGTGCACTAGCACCCATAGGATAACACTTTCATGAGGAGTCTTTCATAAAGTGTTGTTGTTATCTTTAAAATTAAGAAGAACTGCAACAAGTGTATTAATCTGACAAATTCAGTCTGGAATTCTACTACAAGCAGCAAAGCTTTTGATCTTCAAGGACAGCATTGTTCCTCTGAGATTCTCCAGTGTATGTGCCAACTCCTATGCTTGGAGGAGATAACTTTTTTGACATGGAAGAAACAATTTGATGGTGTTTAGCTGAGGAAACCTGATACAGTATGTATATAATATGCATTTAGAAACTACTGTCTGGGTCTGGAGAAAACCATTTTTTTTTCTTTCAATAAAATCTGAATTTTTTCTTGCCTTAGCGTCCTCAAGAAACCCAACCAAAACCCCTATACATTGTAATTTTTCTTACTGATCTGAAAAAATGTACTTAAGCTAGTAAAAATTTTACACTTGCATATTTTTAGTGTGTGAGCATATGAGAGGATGTATAGAGGGACAGTTTGAATGCTTTTTGAAAAGATACCTTCATGCTGGCCATGTTTGAATTGTGAAGAGAAGTTCCTTCAGAAACCTTATTCTGTAAGGACTTGGTGTGTGGGTGTATAACTGTTGGAAAAAATAAGTGTTTAGGACAGAGTGAGGCAAAAGGAGTAGGAAAGCAAAGAACAGAGTGGGCCAATTCAGTGCTGCCTTTGTGCTTATCACAACACAAATTCCACATAAGCAGTAACTAAAAACACTGCAGTATAGAACACTTGAAATGAGTTTACATATCAGTTTTCCCAGACAACCATCTTGCTTGTGTTTACTAATAAAGAATTACACACAGAATTATCAGGCTACATTATAAGGCTACATTAGGTCATACTCTGACCTGAGTTTGATGTGCATATGGCACTGGTGGTAGCTGGACTTGTTTAATAGTCATGGGTTGATTTGCAATTAAAGGAAAAACACCCCTAAAAAAAGGGCAAACAAACAAAAAAAAAGCTTCTGCTGGGGGGGGTTCAGTACCATGGCTGCCGTTGTTACAGATTTCTTCTGAAGAGGATCTGCAAGGCAGAAATGGGAGGGACATCACAACTGCACTGTTCCCATCGGATGTCCAAGGCACAGCAGTGGCAAATACCTAATGATGGGGTGTGGTGGGAGGAGTAGCGGGAGAGAAGTAAAACACATGCTTGTCGAGCTGGGCAATTTCCCACAGAAAATGAATGTGAGGATGGAAGAATTACTTCCTATAATATTCCATCTGATCAGCCCTAATGCATACATTTCTGTTATTACTCATTTTTGTTTAAAACTGCCATAGGATCACTATGATTCTGTTTCTAAATTGAAACTGATACAGGTATTTAATTTTTTTTGTATATGTAAGAGTCTTAAGTCTTACTATGAGTTATTGCAAGCAGCCAAATGCCTTCAGTAATCGCTATTTCTTTAGTGATACTAGCTTACATAATACTAAGTAAATATCTGTTGAAGAGCTGATAGTGGAAATGGGGAGGGACAGTGTGTTGTACAAGTATGTGGGCTGATTTTTGCCTTCCAGGCTGTTACTCAAACTGGAATTCCCAGAGTCTAGTAGTGGTGGTGTTAGATGTATGAATGGCCTCATTTTGCTAATGTTTATTACCCACCCTCTTTGTAAATGGGCTTTGAGATTTGTTAGACTAAAAGTTCATACTTTATTTTTCTTGATCCAAACATAAATCCTCTTTTTCAAAAAAGGTACGAAGAGAATTCTTTAGGGGTCACTGAAATTATTAAAAATAACTGCAGAAACAAACCTCACCCAAATAGAGTATGTACTTGAAGATAGGAAATAAAAGTTGTTACCTCATTTCTGGTTTTGTATTAATGCTACTTCCATTAATTGCTTAAAATGAAAAATGGCTCTATCTGAAATTTATTCGTTTTGAGCACTGTTCTCTACTAGTTGTTCTGATGCTAAAAATATTAATGGGAATCTGTGGCACCAAACTAAATTTTCCTATGAGATGGTGGTATGTGTCCAGACTAGCTCTATAAGAAAATTAATCTACAAAAGACCTGTCTGCTGGAATCAGAAAACTGCTCTGTCAAACTGCATACAGCCTTATTGCCTTAAGATGTTTAACAATTGGCTTGTCTTTGGCGTGAGGACCAGATGCACCTTGAGTGAAGTCTGGGAACTTCAGGGTTTGTTTTGATTCCCATTCTCTTCTGCCATCAAATCAAAAGGAGTAAGGCTTGTTTCCAGTATGCTGAGACAGAAACACTTTATATTTGTTTGCAAGGCATATAACAGCATCATGGCTGACAGCTTTCCATGTGAAGGTCAACAGTTGCTGAGGACCTGAGTGAAGGTACTGTTGTCTGCAGTGGTGCAGGAACGGATTGGAATTGGGGACTGTAGATTTTGAGAGGTAAGGCCTGTACTGATGTTAATCACAGAGCAGAATGCAGAAGCTTTGAGTGTACCCTGACTCCTGGTCTAACCCCTTGGATGCATAGAAGGAAAAAAATCAAAAGCATGAGCTGCACAGGGAAAAGGAAAATGTGTTATGTAAGGAGTTTGTAGAGATGTTGAGGTTTGGTTCTCTTAAAACACCATTTGCAATATCCCAGCAATTGTCAACTCATTGCAATTTACAGCATTACTGAAATTGTGGTCAAGCTTTGCCCAAGCAATGTAAGATACTATAGCTTTTATGAGAGCTGAAGAGTTAGGGAGGCTCAGGAAAGGATTTGTAGGGACTTAGAGAAGTGACTTGGACAGATGGGCTTGAAGGTGTAACTTGGTCCCAACCCACTCTGTCTGCTTTCACACCATGCTATTAGCTTGCTTGCTTGCACTGTTGAATATTTAGATCTACACACTGCCCTCTGTGCCAAGACCACCCTGTTGCTACTCATATCATGTAGATTTGGCACAGAAGCTGCATTTAAACAGCTAATGAGTTGCACGTTGAAGCAGAGGCTGATCTCCCCTCTTGAAATCTGAAAAAGAGCTGATTCACCACTGGCTGAGTAACCTACTAGCTACTGATATTAATTATTGCATTTTTTCACAGACTGGCTACTTTATCTGCATTAGTGCTGAAGCAGGTGCTGTGACTTTTTAAAAACAAAAAGAAATACAGACCTGAGCAGTTTCTTCCTAAGAAAACTGTGGAATGCAGATTCACTGTTATGCAGTGATTAAATGATAGCCCACTATGGGAAAGTTACACCTACACCACCTCAGTATTTACTAACATTAGAATGTTAGCCCTTGCTTATTCCTATTTAAGAATTGGGAGTGATGGGAGATGTTCTTTCCAGTTCATAAATAACCTGAATTTCTGAAGTACTGCATTAGATCAGCGGGCCAAGTTATCTTGCACCCAAGAGTTTTTTTTAGAAGTCTAGATGATGAGATGGGCAAAGTCCAGGTGAGTGGTGGAGTAATCCCTTTGTAGGTGGATGAACAGGGGATTACTGCAGCTGGCAGAGGTGCTGCTGAGAGAAATGCTTGGGATGCTGCAGTTTCATATGGGTAGCAGTAACCAGGAGCTACAGGTATCACATGAAGTTTTAGTTAAGATTTTTAAGTCAGAACACAGAGGATGCGATTTTATAGTATATTTGAACCAGCAGATCCTTCAACCAGCTTTGTCAAAGGAGTGACTTACTGTTTCCTAGCTCCAGTTTGCAACCTGTTGTCACACCATTACAGTGATGATGTGGCCTTCAGAGTGAAGTCTATCTTGATCATCACTTCTAAGTCCTTTTCAAACTGTAAATGCTGTTGCACTGGCAAAGACAATTCAAATGGTGTCTACTCCACTCTCAGCTGTTAATACCCTTTGGTTTTCTAGACTTGATTAATGGAATTATGTGTCTTTCAAAAAAAAAAAAAAAAAAAAACAAAACAAAAACCCAAAAAAACCCCCACAACCACTTTACTTAGATGATTTGACTGACCCAATGGTTACCACTCTAAAATACACAGCTGTTTTTGCTGGCTTAATGACATCACAGCAGGATTGGAGAAGGTGAATATCAAGAATATTAAGAGTCCGGTTTAACAGCTTGATTAGCTTATCAGTCTCAGCTCAGGCTAGGTACTGTTCTTTCAGTTAAAACTTGAGATGAATGCTGTCAGAGCAGGTTTACACTGATTTCCAACTGAGAGGTTAGTGAAGTACCAGAGCTGAACCATGTCGCTTAGTATTGTAGTTCAGATGATATTAAATAGATACATGTCAATAGATGTCATCAGATGTCCTTAGTTGTGGGATCTTCCTTCCTTGTATTGGCTCTACTGCTATTCTGATCCCAGGGTCAGATGATGGAAAAATGTTTTCAAAATATGGGGTTTTTTTTAACTGTTTGTAAAGATCCCTAAATCTCTTCACCAAAACAGTAAGAAGAATGAAGAAAGGAGGAAGGCAGGAAGTATATAGGGCTTCCTCATAGTGGCTGTCCATTTAACTGTGGAGTTAAATAGCAACCTTGAGCTGTGTGTGGTTTCACATAGTACTGGTTAGCATTGGGTGTTTTATTGGTAAGCTGCCTTCTCCCTTGTGCTGGGCCAAGAGATACCTTTGTGGCTGAGAAACTGGAGCAAGAAACAGAACCCATTCAAGCATCTGGGAAAGGAAGGGTATTAACACTAGTGCTGGAGAAAATGCATATGGAATTAACAACTTCATTTCCCATGAATAGACTTGCATGAGTCTTGAAAGTCATCTGTTAGCTGGGCTTTTATTATTCCAGATGGGGTAAGGAAATCAAGCTGAATTTAACAGAAGGTCTGAATGATCTTCTTGCACTTGATGAACTAATCTCTGTTCACCCAAATGTTAAAGGAATGTAATAAATAGCAAACGTTTCACTAATCCCACTTGGTGCAACTTTCTGTGCATGATGCATGCCCTATATAATATAGGGCTGCAGTGTTTGAAGGTGCCTGTGTTCCTGTAGACCTGAATTTGAGACCTTCTGGAGTTGGCCTACCATTTCAAATTACCACTGGATGTAGTGAGGAAAATTTCTGTTAAGCCAGTCATCTTCTACACTAGAGCACTAAGTCAAAATACAGGCTCTTAAGAGTAATATGGTGATTAAGTGGTACACAGAAACATGAGATTTTTAAGCATCTCTGAAAGTAAAATGTTTCAGGTATAATGGGGAAAGCCTGTAGTTCTCATGTATCACATGGCATGCTCATACCTTAAGTCCTTTTATATAGAGTATTTATATTTCAAGAGTTATCTCAATGGAGAACTTAAGGTTCCTAAAATGCTATTCTGATTGTGGTGTGAATCAGGTTAATTATCACAAATTCCTATTAAAATGGAAATGTAAGTATCATCTTCCTACAGAGTAAAAAATATTGCCTCTTTCCACTTACACCTGAAACAGTTATCTGCACCAAACTCGGAACCTGTCATCCTGGGTGGTGTATTTACATTCTGTTTCAAGGGAGCGTGGTGGTCTTAATAAAAAGTATTAATTGCTGCATGAATGATGCAGCTTTTTCTCCAGTTCCAGGAGGGGGATGGGGTTAAAACCAAAATACAGCGCTGAGGGAAGGGGACCAAAATTAATTGGAAAATTAGTCTATACTAAATTCATAGTCGAATAAGCCTTACACACTACCTAACAAAACCCCTGGTGTTTAGAGTTATTGTCAGGGGAACTAGATAATAAAACACCTTTAGTAATGGAAAACTTTAGACTGACTGTGGTTAAGTATGATTTTTTTTTAAGTGGTTAATTTTTGTTCAGTCATAAACTAAGTTAATTCACAAACACCATACTGAAACTTTTCCAAATGTATAAACCAAGAGGCTACCATTCTGTCTGTAGTGGTTTTGGGTTTTTTTAATTGTTTAAGTTTACAGGTAAATTTTATAGGATCAGACTTTTATTTTAAAATAATGTTACTTTTGTTTTGCTGCCTTGAACAAATTCTTAATACTGCGGCCTTAAAATCAGTACAAGACACTGGGAAAAAAAAAAAAAAAAAAGCTTGAAGATGGCTAGATTCCACATGCTTTATTGACAGCTGCGTGCATATATGCTCTTGAATGTGCTCTGAAATGAGAAATAAGTATTTATAAGCTGAGATGAGAAGAGCACTGTGAGTATTGCTGAAAGAACATTTATTTTAGCCCAGGTTAAGGATAAGCCTCCTCAGATGCTGTTTCTGCTAAATTCTCCCCTGTCATGGTGCCTACTACATTCCAGGGCTTTTGTCTTGGCTTGGTATTTGGGAAATTTTGGTGAGGGCTGGAAGGTGGGAGGGCATGCTGGAAGCTGGTCAGCAGTAAGGAGAGTAGGGCTGGTGTGGGAATTGTGGAGTGGGGTCAGGGTTTAACTTTAGTGGCCATTCATCAGATGATGATTGATTGCTGTGCAGTCCCAGGGGACATTTAACAACATCTCTGCCCATCCCCCTTCCCCCTTTGAAAGCAGATGGACCAAAAAATGGGGAGAGCAACACCCAGGAATTCCTGCTGTTGTAAAATGTTTTTACAGTGCACTGTACAGCCTTTCCTGAAGCAATCACATTTATGGCCTTGCTGTTGTATTTCTTGGGCTGCTGTGGCTGTAAAAGATGAATAGCCCTGTAATATGGTTCACTGATTCTGTTTAAATTGAAGTAGGCTCCCTTTATTGTTTTGTGTCTAAAATTGTATGCCACCAATTCAGGAAATATTTCCTGTTTGGGAAATAATCAACCCATAGCTGATTTATTTTAGAATAAATCACTTTAGCTATCTCTAAAACTATTCCCCTTTTCCTTCTGACTTCTCTGTTTAAATTTGGTGGAAATTCTAAAATGCTAATTAATGTAATGAAGCAGTTCTTTAAATTCTGATTTTTTTTTAAAAGGCAAACTTGATCTTAGCTTTCTTCTCACTTCTCTCCTGCTGCCTATCAGAACATTTGTATGGTTTTGAAACACCAGTGCTTGAAGGTTTTTGCTTATAAAAGTTTCTCACACATTTGTGAAAATAGTGAAATTAACAGGACAATTTACAGCTTGATGAATCTTTTGACTGCATCATCTCTGCCTGTTCAGATATGGGGGGAGTTTTAGGACTTTCTTTTAGGGCTTTTTTTCTAAGCACTGTTTTGTGGTTTGTTTGGGTTGGTGTTTGGTGGGTTGTGGTGTTTGTTGTGGGTTTTTTGTGTGTGATTGTTTTTGATTGGTGGTTTGATTGGGTTGTTGTGTGTGTGCTTGTTTGTTGTTTTTTGTTTGTTAAAAATGCTTAGTATTACAATCTGATCTCTGTTTCGGGAGACTTAGTATTACTCTTCCTTTCCTTCCCACTGCTCCTGCCCATCCACATTTCAAGATCAGTCTTGTAATTATATAATGCGTATAGAAGGAGCAGTGTGTTGCTGTACTAACAGTGTAACTGAAATGTGGGGTGGCCTTGTCATATTGCTGAAATTGAAGGAGGGCAGGCGTTGCCAACCTTTTAGGTACAGTACAAGTGCATCAAATTGGAATTGAACACATTCATGTATTGTCCTACTTAAATTTTGCAGAGGACTCCTTGTTGGAGGGGGAGGATTTGGCTTATTTTCTCTATCTCCTTCCATTTAAAACAGGCATAGAAACTTAATCTAACACTATGTGACCTTTGTGGCCATGACCTAGGGACTGAGCTGTGAGCAGGCTTGAGCTTAACAAGAAATGCCTGGTTGTGGTTGCAAGCACAAGCAAGCTGGATGCTATGCTCCAAGCTTCATTAGCCTGGCTGCCACAAATCCCCCTTGCTGTTGCACGTGTACAGCTGAGTACTTACCAGTTTCATTCTCTGAGTGGGGCCTCTGCAGGGTAGAATTGATGTACTGCCTGTAGGGTACTCCTGAGAGTGAGTATGTGAGATTAACCACAGGAGAATTGCCCTTCTACCTCTGCCAAGTTTGAGGGTTCTGCTGTAGTCTTAGTTTCCAGAAAAGAGTTTCTGGGAGCTTCCTAGTTTCCCACTGAAGCTGGCTGACTTCCAGGGCTAGCTCCCTTCCCCACTGTGAGCATCAGGGATTATGTATTTGTGTGTTCTCCGGTGTGTATGTAAAGTAACTGTTTTAAACAGGGTAGTGATGGACATCACCCAAGCCTGTTAACTCCTTTGCTCTCAGATTTAAATCTAGGTTGTTTTCACCATTTTGTTTAGTAAGAAACAAGTAAGAGGCTTTATCAATGGCTCTGTAATATTTACTGAAGACTTGCCACTGCCCTGTCCTGTGTAATCTGTGTACTTCTGCAATGAGATTATGGCTCTTGTCTCTCTTCACTCTAAATGCAGGAGTGATATTTTCCACCAGATTTCGGTGGGTGGCAAGAGACTACTGGACATCTTAAAGTTAGTTTCTCTTTGGTTTGAATGGCTGTATGATTCCTTCCCACTGGATGCTGTTACCTTGCAGCAAGAGTGCCTGAGTGACAGGACTGAGCTTTTGCTTCTGGTACTCACTATTTTGGAGGGCTAACAGATCTAACTTGCTTCTGGACTTCTGTTCATATGGTCACCATTTTCCTTTCAACTGCTCTGCTTGATTGAGGCCCCAAATCCCTGTTGTATGTTTTTAAAGAATATCAGATTCATATGACTTAACTTGATACCCTGTCTTGGTTTTCATTCTCTCTCAACTTCTCAGTTGTTAAGTGGAGTTATTCAGCAACATGTAATAAACATTCCATGTAATTTCAACAGCAAAATTACAGAACTCCACGAGCAAATGAACATTGTATACAGATTTAGACAACCACAAGTAAAGACAAGGAACCCTCTAGTTAAGGAAGATGATGCATTTGAATACATTTCAGAGCAAAGGCAGCTATTAACCGAGGGTCTGAGACACTGCTTGAGGGCTTAGAATTTGAACAGAAGCAAAACAGTTGTTCCAGTTTCCCTACAGCAAAACTTATTTTAAAAAAAAAGTTTTTCAGTAAAATCTGATATGTGTGCACAAACATGACCCACCCCCACCCCTTTGAGAAATTAATCCATATACCACTTCAGCTGTTGCACTTAAAGTGACATTTTAAGCTCCTATATGCAGCATAGGCAATCTGAGGGAATCACCTGTCCTGTTCACCCCCTTCCTTTTGAGGGAAAAGGGAAGGGGCAATGTTATGCACCATATCACAAACTGTTAGCTGGAACCGGGAGTGGCTGGATGACAGCTGTGAGAAGACAGGCATATCACACACTTGTCTAATCTTTGTTCTGCTCTTGGTCCTTGCAGTGAAGTAGATTTCAAATAGCTGGTGATGGAAAAATTTGTTGTCGTGTGGAACCTTGTTTGCCATTGTATAGCAGATTTTTGACTCTTCCATGGCAATGTAGATTTTTCTAACACTACACTAACAAAAATAAATGTAATTAAGAGCAAGACCTTAAATCAAGAGCTTTCTCGTGTTGTTATGCTCCTTCACTTGTATCTTTGCAAACAAAACAGCTGATTTCTGCTTGCTTCTAAAAAAATCCACACTTTTGTGTGCTACTTCCCTCTACTGGGTGGAATGGGAACAGTTATGGCTGATGAATGAATCCAACTTCCTAGGCTAAGGTGGTGTTGTAAGACTTGCGACTGGAGTATAGTTTAAGTCCTTTGTGAACAGAATGGGGCATTAATGGTTACCACAGTTCACTGTACTATTCAAATGTGCTGGGCATGCTAATGTTCCTACTCCGAGCACTAGTATATCACTGGTATAGATAAAATGTCATAGCAAAGGTTTTTTTGCTTTGCCGTTGGGACTGGCAGGAGGTAGTCTTGACTAATATTGTCACTGCCCTGAACAAAAGGGATTTGCATATTTTGAGAATGTAGAGGATGGTTCACAGCACACATAATTTCTTTTCCCCTTCTGGGAGGTGGGTGTGCTGGTGCTGCAGTTCTCCTGTGTGGTGATTATTAAATGACCCACTTCAGAGAATGTCATGTTTGTCTATGCAGGAAAAATCTTCACCTGAAACTTGCCATAGATGACATCTCCAATCTGCAAGTGCTGGCAGATGGTTTCCGCTCATAAGAGGAGCCGGTGTAGACACTCTTCCTAGTATTGTATTGCAGAGAAAACAATGACACTTCCATCTAACTGTTAAGAGTATGATTTGGAGTTTACTGGAAAGGATAGCTCTTCCTCTGTGAAGAAACTATTGTAAAGTCTTTTTCTATTGCTACTGCCTCTGTCTCCTCTATAGATGAGCTGGTTTTTGGGGTTGTTTTTTGTTTGTTTTTTTTTTTTTCTTCTCTTTTTTTTTTTTTTCCTTCAATCTTGGCTCTAATTTAGCTTTAATTTTTCATTAGATGATACAAATTTTTTTTTTTTTTTATCTTGTAGGTGCTGCATTTCTACTGTGATACCTGTTCTGTCCCCATATGTCGGGAATGTACCATGGGACGACATGTGGGTCACAGCTTTATCTACCTCCAAGATGCCCTACAGGATTCCAGGGCTCTGACCATTCAGCTCCTGGCAGATGCTCAGCAAGGACGACAGGCTATTCAAGTAAGATACTCCCAACGAATACTTTATTTTCCCCCCTCCTTCTTCCCCCCCACAGCCTGTCTGTTACAGGGCAAGGTGTCAAGGCAAAAAAGCTCTTTGCTTCTGCTGTCAATCTTCTCCCCCCTTCTGTTGTCTTAGATCTGACAGAAGTGGCTGTAGAGCTGAAAACAAAGTGCTGCTATGAGTTTTGTGTTCTTGCAGCACAATCCTGTCATGTAAATCACAATATATATGGAGCTCTCTATGAACACCTTGGACCATGAAGCATTTTAAGAAAGTTCTGATCTTGTATAGCAGTGCCAAGTCTGGTTTTGTTTTTACAACTGAGACTTTATTTTCAGCTGCCTTCCATGCCTGTGCAGCATCTAGCACTGTAATTACCTGTGACTTTGTCTTCAGTGTTGCCACCAAATATGAAATATTAATACTTTGTTGGATTAGTGTGAAACTTTTAACCTGCCAGCGCAGAGGATCTGGAGCTATCTCCATACAAGGATTACTCTGCACACAGAGATACATACTATAACTGCCTTTTACTGCATTCTACCTCAGCTATATTTAATGCATATATAAATACCTGGCAAGGCCTGGAAAGAAGGTAGCACAGTGATTCAATCTATAGAAAGGATTTACACAGGGAATTAACCTGTGGGGATATGTAGATACTTTTGCTGAGTAATACTTAGTAGTCACTATTCCATGATATTGGCAGTAGTTTTGCCTGTAGAAAGAGACTTTGGATGGGGAAAGCATAGTGGAAATCTTCACTCCACACTACTACCTTCTAGTTCTGTTAGCCTCAAAAGCTCTAGATTTGAGCAGAATATTCTGAAATTCATCACTTATTAACTAATAAGTTTAGTTTGGGGTTTTTTTGTTGGTTGATTAGAATGCCACGTATAGGAAGCAAACTTGCTTTCTGAATTGGGTGTGCTTTCCCAGTACGTGCATGGTACAAATAATAATAATTAAGAAAAAAACAAACCCATTGTTTGTCCATCATTGCTTGTTTCTAGTAGATAAGAAAGTAAATTTGTTCACTGTGACAGGAGCAACTAGCTCTTATCTCCCTAAGTCTTTGCATCTGTGGAATGAAATAAGTATTATGATACTATAGATAGTAAACTGTTGTTGATATCTCCCTTTGGCTTGTGATGTTAACTTGTTACAGTGGCAAACGCCAAGCTTTTGGAATTGGATGGATAATTTAAAACTCTTAAGACAGAATCCTGTAAACTTTAGCTTCTTCCATGATTTATCTAAAATTGGCTCTTGAGGCTCTTCCACAGTATCCATAAACATCTCACATGTCCCCAAAATGAGCAAGAGGGAAGGGATAACACTAAAGAATTTCACTGGTGCAGTATTCTGAATTTCTCCATGCTGTCCTAAACAGGGGTTTGTCTGTTAGTAATTAAATGACTGCTTTTGACCTCTATGGCTCTTGATTTATCTGCACCAGTTAGATAATAGTATCTAAGAAGGGACTGTTGCTTGGAGTAGAAGTTAGCAGAATATCATCGAATAGCACTCTGCTACGATTGTGTGAACGTTCTTGTGCCTGCTTGCTTCCTCCTGGGTTTACTTTGCTCATTGCTTTCCCATTTTCTTCTGGCTTTTATATTGAAGTTTCCTGTCACTGTGGTGAACTGACTACTTTATGATGGTCCAGGTAAAAGGTACTGAATATGCTCATGTGATTTGAAGAAGGAGCTCAAGTGAACTTTGTGCAGTTTTGCCCTGGTGTAGCTACAGCTCACCCATGTTGAGAGAGTCTTATGTTGGAGGTGCTTACTGGGCAGCTTGTGTAAAGATCCTGTAAAATGACCCATGTTTTTCAAGATCTGATTTCTTAGTTTAGTGGGCTTTTTAATCTGGACCACTGTACAGAAAAAGGATATTGAGCGAGCGGATCAGTGATAAAATTGAGGAGGTGGTAATCTGTGTATGCATAATGCAGGAATGGGAAGACTGTACACCTTGAGACAGGTACTGCCTAAACAACTTCAGCAAAAATTATAGGAAACGTGATGCAGTGAAGAGCAGAGGTGCCTGATTCAAATGTTGATGCAGTGAGCCTGTTGTACAAGAGTTTTAATGAAATAGAACTTTTCTCGTTCTTGGGACAATAAGGCTGTGAAGCGATGCCTTTATACTAGGGAGGAGGCAGCATTTCAGCATGTATTTTAAACCAAACTCTAACTGGACTCTAAATTGGTTTGAGTGCTTTCCTTAAAGTTTGGAAAGGTTTGTCAGACAATTAAATACCAGCACAACTTGCAGTATGAGGAACTTGGACTGGAGATCTAAGAGGCTTGAAAACTAGTATGTAGTAGTAATACTTCTTAGAGGGACTGATTCACTGCTGTACTAGTAACTCTTTTAATAGGCTCTGAAAGTGATAGCGCTCTCTCTCCTGAAATGTTGAGGATGGATGATGAGGGGTAGTTGAAAGTAAAGGGAAAGAGGTGGAATTTGAAGGGCATTGCAGGAGAGGAAATCAAGCCATGAGTCAACTGGCTGGAGAGTATCTGGTTAACCAAAGTTGAAGGCTTTTAGAAAAAAAATGTTTATTTAAACTCTTCCTGCGGCTTTGGAGGGAAGATTGTTTTTCAGACTTAAAAAAAAAAATAAAAGCTGTGACTTGGGATACATTTCAGCCTCTTGATCCACTGAAGCCTGATGTAGTCTGTCAGTTCTGAAAAGTCCAAACTCACTTTTCAAAGGAGTTGAAGTCCTCTGTAAGAAATAGTAAGCCTGGCAGAAAGACGATTGTTTTTTTCCTCAGTGGGGTTCTGTAGCGATGGAAAGCTTCCCCTGTTTTCCTGTGCTGTGCTGGTCCAGGCCTAGACCATATGTTTCGAAGCCTTTACCTAACACAAGAACTTGTGCTTGTGTGATGGTGACAAAAAGGTAACCTTTCTGTGGAGTAACTTATGGGCTGGGTCAGCCCCCTGGCTGGTTCACTGCAGTGCTACAAGGACTGTTAATGGTACCAGGGAACAGAGCAGAAACACCCAACTCTATGGCTTGTAGGCCCTCTTTCTTGTGTCAGTGGAAAGCTATCCTCCTTGCTGGGATACTTTTCTAGCCTTTTCAGAGACTGAAATTGAGTCACAGGATGATGTGAAAGCCAGAGTTGACATTGAATTGATGGAGTAGGGGGAAGCAGGACTGCTGCCTTTCTATATGGGGAGCTTGTACTGCTGCCTTGTTTTACCTCATGAAAGTACATACTTAGCTGTCTTCTTCCAGAATTTCTTCCAAGGACTGGGCCACAAACTGAACGTAAATCTGTTACGATGAAAGATAGATGGCTTCTTCAAAATGTCACGTTCTTAAATTACATCTATACATGTGTAATTGTATATACATGTGTATATATATGTGTAACCTAATGCACTTGCGTAACAGTAAAGTATTGAGTGCTCATTCCCATTTAGGGTCAATTTCCAGGTGAACATGTTAAAATGCAATTTTGATCTGTTCTTGCCAGTTGTCTTAAGTGGTATTAGTGGAAAACAAACTCTTTCCTAGCTGAGCCTATAGCTGTTATTGCTGGAATGTTTGACAGTGCAGGCTTCCACATTTAAATGAATTCAGTAAGACTGGTCATGAGTAGAAGATAGAGGGAGACACTTTATTATCTACCAGCATGAAGGTCTTAGCAGTTGGTGGTAAGATGAGTCATCCATTAAGGCAATGCCTCTTCTCTCCCAAATGGTGGGGGAGGTGATATAAAGTAGATTAAAATCTTTATTGTAGGGAAGGCAGGCAGGGAGGGAGGTATGGTAAGAAACTTGGCCAGCTAGAGGAGTAAGCTAATCTGTTGCCTTGAGCCTCTGCCCTTCAGTAGAAGCATCCCTGTGGATTGCCATATGGATCTGTGCTGCCGTGAGGTCGATACCTGAGAAGGATGGCACCACTGTGCTGCAAGGGATCGGTCTGGAGTTGTAAGATTGAGTTAGCTCAGGCACCCATGTGTGTGGCTTTGAAGTCAGACTTGCAGGTTTTAGAATCTGAAATGAAGCTTTCGAAACAAAATTGAGTCAATTGTGCTTTTCTAATTCTAGGATTTGTATCAACAGAGGCTGAGTTTCTTTGTACTTCTAGTTACTGTTTTGTGCCGTGTGTTTTAGTGAGTTCCTCAGCATAACGTGAGCAGATGGTTATTGGAGAAGATGGATTTGATGTGTCACTGTCCAAACTACTGCTCTGCCTAAAACTGTAGGCAAAAAGTCTGTTCTTGCAGTAGAAACCTAAGTGATTGTCAGTTTCTGACATGAGTTAACCTGGCCTTTAGCCCTCCCTCCCATCAAAGCTACTTTCAAAATTCTCCTTTTTTTCTTGAGAATTTTTTAGTGTTTTACAGTACTAGGCTGAATCCTTCGAACTGGTCCAACTACTGTGATTTGTGCTATAGCTGCACCAATATTGCCACTGCTAAGCCTGTTAATACTAATATCTTTACTGCAACTGTACTTTATATAGGATCTTCCAATTGATTTTTTTTAGTATAAGAACACTAGGAAGCTTATACTCAGTTTTCCATGCTGGAGAAAGGTGGCTGTTACATCCCAGTTGTTTTATCCTGCACTGAGCAGCGGTAAGTAATTGGAAAAGTTTGGTAAAACAAGCCTTTTGTTACCATAAGGAACTGAAAACAAACTATGGATGGAACGCTTTCCATTTGGTGGAAGAGGGTTAACGTAAGTTATATGGAAAGGTTTCCTTAAGTTTTTTTGTATTGAATGTGCTTTTAAAAGCTAGAGAGGGATTTGCCAGAGAATATGCATCTCAAAGCTCTAAGTAGGATTAACTTCTTTCTGAATTCCTTCGTGTTTAAAGTGTAAATCCTCCATACTGAGGTGTAGGGAAGTGTGTACTTAAGGTTCTTCAATTGTTACCTGGGGTCCATTCACTCCTGAAATACTGAAGGATTCCTCTGAAGAAAACAAAGTTTGTTTTAAAGTTTGTGTTTTCTCTCCAGAGGTTTTTGCCTTCGTTGGAAAACTTAGATTAGCAAACTTAAACGTTGGAATTAACGTCTGGAAAAACTATACTTTCCTACTATCTTCGGATGGGTGGAATTAAAAATACTAAGGACCTTTTCAAAAATGTTCATGCAAGTTAGTGTTGATGAGTTGCAATACAGTTACCATCAGCAGCCTTTTACGTATGTGTTGTAACAGTGACATGTTGTGCCACTGTTTGTTCAACTGGATAATTTTCTGAACTGAATTGATATAATCTATCATGGCTCAGTTTCTGGGTTGTTAACAGGCTCTGCCATTTCAGAGACCTAAATTAGCCTCTTAAGTAACTGTGTGCTGTGTGGACATACTGATTTAATTTGAATATTGCACTGTGGAAACCATGCAGTGAGGCATCAGCGCCCTAACAGTAGCTCTGCAGTTCTTGTTGCTTTGTAATGTGGTTGTTTTTTTCTTTCTCCTGGAGTATTGTAGGCTTCTGATCATAATTTTTCATCTAAAAGCAGTACCAGTGAAAACTTAAGAGCAGTGATACTTAAGTGTTACACTTAATATTCCAGTGTTACATAGGAATATTTTTTATAAATAGATATATTTCATAGGAATATTTAAGTAAAGATTAAATTGTACAAAGCCCAGATAGCCAGAAGTGCAGCCAAGTTCTATGATACTGCCTTGCTACTTCTGGCTCTTGCAGTCAGTTTCTTCATGGTTTTGTGTTGCAGCATCAGATGGCATGTCAGAGCCACTGTAGCAAGCTCATTACTTTGTTCCCCCCCAGGTAGCTGAAGGGGAGCTCACAGATGCCCACCTAAAGAGGGGCTCACAAAGGGCAGCTGGGGTCCAATGTGACTTTGCTCTTCACCTTTATTCAAAACTGGCTGGAGCATGTAGAAACTGGCCAGGCATGCCTGGGTCTGTCATCTTGTCCTGGAAAGGATGGTTTGTTTCAGCATATTGTAAGTAGGCACTGACACCATGGTGCCACTGACACTTTACGTAGGGTTGTGTTTATGCACAGCTAGGTCTAGTAAGATGTAAAATGCTGTATGAACTACAGGACTAGCTGCCTTGAGGTGTTAAAATAGGCTTTTCTGTTTGTACAGAATGTTCAGAGAATAAAGTTGAAATCTGCACACTGCATAGGTAAAGAGCAAGAAATCCTTAAGTGTACTGGTAGCAATAGCTTATCATGGGTGTATACGTTGTTTTCTTTCATGAAAACATGCTTGTCTGCCCCACTGGAAGCTCTGTGTGTAAAGTTTCCTTTTTGCTGTGGCTCTCTGGAAAGCATCACCTGCACAAACGCTGTAGCTACATAAATCTTACTCTAAGGAATTGGAAGTACATACATTTTTTCCCTGCAGTAAAAGCTGTTTCTGTATTTCAGTGTCAACATAGAGCTGATAGAGGCATGGTATTCTTACAGTTTCAACTCTAAAGTTTATAAGATACATTGCGAAGTTTTGGTGGTGTGGTGTGTTTGGTTTTGTATGTGTTTTTTTTGTGTGTGGGTTTTGTTTGTTTGCTGGGGTTTTGCTGTTGTTGTTTGTGGTTTTGTTTGTGTGTTTGGCTGTTGCTTGTTTATTTTGTTTTTAAAAAGGCACTGGTGACACCCGTAATAGAACAGTGAGCAGTACTGGCCATCTTTGGGCCCCTGAGAAGCCATAAGTGAATCAGCCAACAGCAGGAAACAAAATAGTTATCCTCCATCTCAAATTCAGTAACCCAACGTGATTCTTTGCTACACAGGCCTTGTCTTCTGTTTTCCAAACACATGAACTGGCTGACCATCTCATTGAGTAGTACTGGAAGAATTGTGACATACCATGAGGAGAGTGCATCACAAAAGCTGCTTTTCTTTAAAAGGATTTGTTGTTAAAAAAGATCCTGTGGTGAATAACCAGAACAAGAAATACTGCTGCTTAAGATGTTTCCTAAAAAGCTGACCCCTTGGAGGCAAGTTCTGCACAGGAAATGCCTGTAGAACAGCAGGAGGGTTATCATGGCAGAGCTGTGATATCTTAGACTAATCAAAGAGAACAAGGAATTTCTATGTAAAGGTTCCCAAAAGTTGTACTTAAAGCTCTTGGCTTTTGCTGCAGATATGCAAGTTACATATTGCTGTTCACCTCTCACACTGTACCACTGCCTGCTCCTGTGTTTGATGCTGGTCATCCTTCCTAGGCTGTTATAGCACTCTGTTTGGCAGAGTGCAAGATCATGTGAACGTTACTAAAACTTTACAAATATCCTGGGCAAAATTAGAGCCTTAGTGGTTTTGGGCATCCTTCACTGACCTGAGCTGTTCAGACTTGGGCAAGTGAAAATAAATCCAGATAATGACATGATTTTTTTGTTAGACAACTTTGTGCTAGTTACTTGCCATTACCATACTGTTTCCTACAGATGAGAATCACAACATCCACAGGGAATTCATACCTCTCCTGTTACAACAGAGTACTTGAAAGGTGGACTCTAGTAAGATACGAGGAAAACATACAGTCTTAATGCATACTACTGAACAAAAAGCTCAAACAAGTAAACAAAGATGTGCTTGCTTTCACAGACATGCTTGCTAGAATTACAAAATCAGTGCATAGCTTAGTTTCCCTAATACTTCTCAAGGAGATATCTTTTTCTCTTTGCAAGAGGAAGAGGGTGTTCTGCTGTACTTGACAGGAATCCAGGTCTGTCTTGAAACATGTACCTTTTCCCTGCAGTAGAAGTTGGTTCTGTACTTGAATGGCAAAGCAGAGATGATAGAGGTACAGTATTCTTACCTGTGGACTCTTCCAGCTAGGACTGACACTTACTGGCTTTTATGAAGCCTTAATCTGTGGCTACTTGTGACTTCATGTCTGCTTTGCTGATTGTTGTAATGAGACTTTCACTTGCCATCATCTTGAAGCATTGAGCCAAATTTGTCATCTGGAAGCTTTGTGTAAAGGCACATCAGGTCTGCCTCCGGGGTGACTGGGATATTTTGGCTGTCCATGAGTTTGAAGACATTCCCTGTTAAAAATACAGTGAATATGACTTGGGACCTGCACCAAGGAGGAATGGCTGAAAGGCTTGTTCCTCTTATGGAGGAGGGGGGCAGCACTGTCAAGTAGGATTCCTATTTTCTTCTGCCAGTTTGCAAGAGACTTCTTTGGACTAAAGATCAGAAACATTGCTTCTCTTATTGTCTCAGGGTTGTCTTCATCTTGTCTCCAGAGACTGACTAATCACCTGACCAAGTTAGTCTTCTTTTTCCTTTCAGTTCTCTACTCCTGTGTGACTGAGAAGAATACATGTAATTCAAACTAGTTCTCTTAAAATAGCAACTTGGAATGAAAATGTCCAAATAACAGTACACCTCTGTTTTTGTGGTTTAGCTTTCCCATTTTTTGGCATAGACTAGATGCTCTTGAACGTGCCAGATAAGACTTCGAAAATACTAATTCCATTAAAGATGACAAAAAAACCTTGTCTGACTTTCTAGACAAAGCTGGATCACACTAGGTTGTTCGTAGATTGTTGCGTAAGGTGGGTCTTAGTTTAATTCTGTATGAGCATGTACCAATCTAAGGATATTTTCCATAAGGCCCTGAATGTATAGTAAAGCCTTTAAAATATGGTTTTGCTCCCTTTTATCAAGTCTCTGGTTTTGAAAAGTTAGGGTGCTTTTTGCTAGAGCATTCCCTGGCTACCTCATCCAAAACAGCAAGTCCTGAAAAGAGCCAGTTACTCAAACCAGCTGTTATGAAGTCTGGTTTTAAGTACAGCATTTTAGATAAATACCCATGGCTGTTTCCTTGGCTTTCAGTATGTAGTGTGGAAAATGGAAGGTGAGTTTGAGTGACGTTCTCAGCTGTCAACAACTTGTTGGATCAAACTGCTACAGTCGTGTAGTGTGTTGGTAGAGGTTTAGATTTCTTCTGTATGTTGCTTAATAAAAAAATCTAGAAATAAACCACTCATGTGCCTAGCTTATGAAAAGAGAAAAAAAAGTCAATGTTTGATGGTACAGTCACAGAACCACAGGATGGTTGAGATTACAAGGGATCTCTGGAGGTCTTGTCCAACCTCCCTGCTCAAGCAGGGCCACCAAGAGCCAGTTGCTGGGCCATTTCCAGGTGGCTTTTGAATATCTCCAAATACAGAGTCCATAATTTCTCTGGGCAACCCATGCCAGTGCTCAGTCACCCGTGCAGTGGAAAGTGTTTTCCTCACCTTCAGAGGGAATCTCCCATGTTTCAGTTTGTGCCTGTTGCCCCGGGGCCTGTCACTGGGCACCACCAGAAAGAGCCTGACTTCATCCTCTTGGCATCCTTCCTTCAGGTATTTGTATACATTGACAGGACTCCCCTGAGCTTTCTGTTTTCTAGGTTAAATATCTTCATGTACCACCATCTTGTTCTAGAAATTTGTAACTATTTTACTGTTTGTTTAACCTCTTAGATGTTCACAACATCATCTGCCTGTTAATGCTGATTGACTGTATGACAAAGGTGCTGAAAAGAATTAGTTAACTGATGCTATTGAACCTTTTCTGTTGGTAGCTCTGATCCTTCAGATGTGTTTGGTCTTTATCTTGTTTGATTTTTATGCCTTTTCTGAAATATTTCATGAAACAGTAGTTTGGGAATGATTCTTTCAAGGAAACTTTTCTTTGAAGGATTGTAAGACACGTGTTCCTTCCAGATGCATTCCGTGTATTTGCCAGGATACTACTACAGCACGTCTTTAACATACTAGTACTGCAAGGTTATATTAGAAATAATTTGGTCTCTGAGGTGCAAAGAACTATATGAATGCATTTAAATGATAACAGTCTAATCTTTGTGGGTGGTTTTGCTTTAAAATTGATTAACTTCACATTCTGTTAGGGCTATTTCTGTGCTACCCAGATGCATAGGTAAGTGTTCCATACAGTGTAGTTTCTTACTAGAAGCAGAACCATCACACAACAACAGTCTGAACCATTTTGAGGGACATGACCAAACTGGGTTCTCTATATGTAGGAAAAATGAGTATAAATTTCAGTGCAGGGCTCATAAGTTCAAGTTCGTACTAGCTGCTTGCTGGAATCACACAGGGAATTTAGTGGTGTTGGTGCATGGTACAATGGCCACAAGAACCCCCAGGAGCGCTACATGCCTGGGGAGGAGTGGCTAGAGAGCTGCCAGGAAGAGAAGGACCTAGAGGTGTGGATTGACAGCAGGCTGAACATGAGCCAGCAGTTTGCCCAGGTGGCCAAGAAGGCCAACAACATCTTGGCCCCTACCAGGAATAGCGTAGGCAACAGGAGCAGGGAGGTGATCATTCCTCTGTACTTGGCTTTGGTGAGGCTGCACTTTGGATACTATGTCCAGTTTTGGGCCCCTGTCTACAAGGACATTGAGGTGCTGCAGAGTGTACAGAGGTGGGCTACCAAGCTAGTAAAGGGTTTGGAGCATGTCTCTTAGGAGGAAAAGCTGAAGGAATAGCCTGCCCAGGGAGGTGGTGGAGTCACCATCTTCGGAGGTTTTAAGAGCCAGGTAGATGTTGTGCTTAGGGACATGGTTTAGTGGTTTTGATAGGGCTAGGAATAAGGTTGGACTTGATGATCTTGAAGGTCTTTTCCAGACAAAATGATTCTATGATAGGCATAAACTCCGTGTAATAGATGTATGAAAAAAAAAATCAGTTTTCAGGTTTTGATGTTTGAAATGGGCTAGTAAAAAACCCTAGTATTGTCACTTTATGCCTTCACCTGAAGGTGTAGTGAAATGTGAGCAGCAATTCTCTGGTGCATTTCTAATTGGTTTTGGTTGAGCTCTAAGTGTGTTGTCTTTTTTTTTTTTTCCTCCCCAGCTGAGCATTGAACAGGCCCAGGCTGTGGCAGAGCAGGTTGAGATGAAAGCCAAGGTGGTACAATCTGAAGTCAAAGCAGTGACTACTAGACATAAGAAGGCTTTGGAAGAGCGGGAGTGTGAGCTGCTCTGGAAGGTATGCACCTTACATTTCAGGTTTGAACTGACAAGTGCCTTTTCAAACAGAAAACATGCTTTTTAACTAGGGTATGGCAAGGAACACCCAATTGAAACGCTACAGTTTAGTGAACTCATTTTTCTGTAGGTAGTAGGATGCTGGGTTCTGGGCCTCTTTGGTTTTGTGCTGAAGGGATCTCTTCGAGAAACTGGTTGGGTTGTTGTAGGGACTGGGCTGTGTCCTGAGGAGCTCAGCCACACAAGCAGGGTGAGCGCTCCCTCTGCTGGCTCAGCAGCTCTGCCTCCTGTCTTAGTGCTGACTGGAGCAGACAGCCCTTCTCAAAGGCTCAGTTAAAGAATGTCTTTAAAACCTCTTTAACACATTGCTGTAGAATTAGGTGTATGATATATAGGTTTTCTTACAGGATCCACTTCTAAGCAAAGGAAAGGAGCAAAGCGGTGTATGTTGTGTCCCTTTTTTAGAGAGACTTGTAGAAATTCTGCAAGACTAATTTTCATTATCCCCCACACCTCAAAATTTACTTTATTCTTCATCAAGGTAGTGTCCCTTTTGTTTTTGATTTTCTGTACTAGTAGAAGAAAGGAATACCCTCCAAAAAGGGTATCTGCACAGTCCCAGATTCCTGCACGCTCTTGGTCATGATGCATGTGTGGTATTTTGAGAGGAAGGAAGTAAAATCCAAGTTTTTGTTTGTTTTTTTTATTATCATGGAAAGTTAACTTAGTGGTCATGGCTTTTCTCTCCCTGTTTAGTACAAATTTGGTACAGTTTAGTACGGTTTGGGTCCCACTTGCACAGTTGAACAGAAAATCACTCCGTTGCTGGATGGATCTTTTAGATGCCAGTCAAACTGACTTGCCCTATAATCCCATCGTTGTCAGTACTGGTGTAGGGGAATGAAAACGTGTGATCAAGATGGGAAAAGTTTAGGAGTAAATTGAAAATGCTCCTCTAATACACAGTCACAGCAGACAGTGTGGCAGGAAACTAGGTGCTGTGTGGCTGCTACCTATGCCAGCAGAGCTAGGCAAGACAGCATGTACATATGGTTGGTGAAGCACATGCTGCAAGAAGCAGTGCTGTCCTGCTGAGGTATTTATCCCCCGCCTCTTCCACTTCTACATTGATTAGAACGGTAACTTTCTAGTTTATTATCTGTTGTCAGCAAAATGACAAGTCTGGTAAGAGTTTATCTTATGGAACCACTCTAGTTACAGTGTGATTAATGTCCTAAAAAAAGTTGAGCTGAGACCTAAAATTAGTAATCGCTTTTAGTAATCTATTGAAGGAAGCATCTCTGACTTAAGGTATGCAGGTTTTACTGGACTTTTTTTAACAGATGTACAAACATGCTACTTCATTTAAGGTTATCTAATCAGCGTATAACCAAGAAGTCTTCAGACTGAGTTATCTCATTAAAACACATCGCTGGTATTGTTCTGCAGCCAAGCAGGTATTCAGACATAAGGAAGTGTATTTTTGCAACAATAAAGCAATTACATGTTTCGCTAGTTTTACAAGGCAGGTGTCTTTGCCAGATGGTCTGAAGTGTTTTATCACAAGTAAAGATAAACACAGGCCTTATATAAAACAGTTAAACAAGTTTTGTTTGAGTTTCAGTCCCCCAAGCAAGGAATGGCAGCAACTTTCTATATCATTTGAAGCGACATTATAAAGCATCCTGTTGTAAAGCACTAGCTCAGTATGACTGACAGTATTTTTGCAAGAAAATATTAACATGATTGGACCCTCAAAATTCCTGGAGATGGATACCTGGTATTATCCAGTCACATGACAACAGTTCTGGCAGGCAGGGGGATGACCAGAGCCCATGCTCATCAGCTGATACTGACACCTAGTCTCAGCTTTGATAACAGCCTACCTTCTGAAGCTGGTTTCAATTCTGGTTAGAGAAACCTCAGCCTCTGCTTTTTCTTGAGAGCCTGCAGTAATGTCTGTCCTCCCTGGAGTCTAAATAAGATGTACTTTCAAATGATGTGTCAAGTACCTTGCAACTAGAGAGCAGAATAGTATTTGAGGAAGCAAATCATAATTAGTAAGCAGGTGACTTATGCTCAGATGGCACTCTGATGCAGCAGACCTGCAGAGTAAGAATGTATAATTTTGGCTGGAGGATATGAGAGGATAATAATAATCCTGAATTTGGATTAATAGTTATCTTCCCTATTTCTGCTTCTCTACATCATGGCTTTTGGAGGCTTGTTCTGCAGTTCTGTGTCAATGTGCTGCAACAACCGCACAACCAATTTTTTTGTAGAATGACAGTGCTAGGAAATGTTTGTTACAGGTTATCTTTCCTGATGTAAGTGTGCTTTTCTTTCCCCTTCGTCATGCATAAGGTGGAAAAGATTCGCCAAGTCAAGGCTAAGTCGCTCTACTTGCAAGTTGAAAAGTTACGTCAGAACCTAAATAAGCTGGACAACACCATCAGTGCTGTTCAGCAGGTCCTGGAGGAGGGTCGTACCATGGATATTCTTCTGGCTCGGGATCGCATGCTGTCTCAGGTGCAGGAGCTGAAGAATGTGAGAGGATTTCTCCAGCCACAGGAAGATGACAGGATCATGTTCACTCCCCCTGACCAGGCATTGTATATGGCCATTAAATCAATGGGCTTTGTCAGCAGCGGGGCTTTTGCTCCTCTGACCAAAGCCACCGGGGAAGGCCTCAAGCGTGCACTGCAGGGCAAAGTGGCCTCTTTCACAGTGATAGGCTATGACCATGATGGTGAGCCTCGCATTTCAGGAGGTGACATGATCTCTGCAGTGGTAATGGGCCCGGATGGAAACCTTTTTGGGGCAGATGTCAGTGATCAGCAGAATGGGACCTATCTGGTCAGTTACCGTCCACAGCTAGAGGGAGAGCACCTGGTATCTGTGATGATGTGCAACCAACACATTGAGAACAGCCCCTTCAAAGTTGTAGTGAAATCTGGGCGGAGCTACATAGGCATTGGGCTTCCAGGGCTCTCTTTTGGCAGCGAGGGAGACAGCGATGGTAAGCTCTGCCGCCCCTGGGGCGTCAGTGTAGACAAAGAAGGTTTCATCATTGTGGCTGATCGCAGTAATAACCGCATCCAGGTGTTCAAACCATGCGGGACTTTCCATCACAAGTTTGGCACGCTGGGCTCCCGGCCGGGCCAGTTCGATCGCCCTGCTGGTGTGGCCTGTGATGTCTCACGTAGGATTGTTGTGGCTGACAAGGACAATCATCGCATCCAGATCTTCACGTTTGAGGGGCAGTTCCTTCTGAAGTTTGGTGAGAAAGGAACAAAGAATGGGCAATTCAATTATCCATGGGATGTGGCCGTCAATGCGGAGGGTAAGATCCTGGTCTCTGACACAAGGAACCACCG
The DNA here is from genome assembly GCA_033439905.1 of Ceryle rudis. Lineage (NCBI taxonomy): Eukaryota > Metazoa > Chordata > Aves > Coraciiformes > Cerylidae > Ceryle > Ceryle rudis. Next base: position 21,858 of record JAAGNO010006760.1, on the reverse strand, counting down.
TGTTCAGCTGTTCGGGCCTGACGGGGTGTTTCTTAACAAGTATGGCTTTGAAGGGGCACTCTGGAAGCACTTTGATTCCCCCAGAGGTGTGACTTTCAATCATGAGGGCCACTTGGTAGTGACGGACTTCAATAACCATCGCCTTCTGGTTATCCATCCAGATTGCCAGTCAGCACGCTTTCTGGGCTCAGAGGGCACTGGGAATGGCCAGTTTCTGCGTCCACAGGGAGTGGCAGTGGATCAAGAGGGGCGCATCATTGTGGCCGATTCCAGGAACCACCGGGTGCAGATATTCGAGTCAAATGGTAGCTTTTTATGCAAGTTTGGCACTCAGGGAAGCAGCTTTGGTCAGATGGACCGTCCTTCAGGTATAGCCGTCACCCCTGATGGCATGATTGTTGTGGTCGACTTTGGAAACAATCGAATTCTTGTCTTCTAATCTGTGTTTGAATTAGGAAGAAACTGTCTCAGGGAAATTCTTCTAAGAGAAAATGAAAAAATACAACGTTAATTCAAACCTACCTCATCTTTAATTTTTTTACAGATGAATGTACTTATCTTTTCTGCAGGGACTGAGCCTGTAAAGTTAAAATCTATCTACCTCATTGTCCTCCCTTCCCTCCCCGGTTTCATGCCCCCTCCTTGTCCCCACACACTCACAATTCAGAATGTTTTACCTCTCCCCCCGATAGGGTTTAATGCACAAATAAGTGTTGCTGTGCACATTAGATGGTTTGTGTGATGAGTTCTGCAGACTAAGCCAAAAAAAGGCTCTATGTAACTCTTAACAGAGAAAATGGTAGCGGGTGTTTGTAGAGAATTTTTGTTCTTGACCGTACTGCAGTTCTGTGGGTGGGGACATGGGAGAGGGGGGACTTTTTTGTTTTTGTTTTTTTTTGAATTGCTGCTGCAGCAGAGAACTCTTTCCTGTTCTCCTTTTTATACCTCAGTGTGTTTGATTTACTGGTGAGCACAGCGTCTTGCTCCCAGATGACTTAGAAAATTTTGTGAAAGTGAGTGGGGTTCACTTGCCAGGAAGAGCAAGTTTGCATCTTTTTGGCATTTCTGTGTAATTTTTTTTTTTTTCTGAAACACAGTAATCCAACAGCACAAAGTGAGGCTGATGAAAATGCACAAATTCTTTAAGTTTAAACCAAATTGTTCAGTTTAGTGGCTTAGTCATTGTAAAATTTAGATAAAAAAGCTTCCTTTAATGTGTCCTGTCATTATTTCTTTTTACCCTTTTCACCTGAAAGCTGAATTAGTTTTAAAAAAGTTACTGTTTTTTTATCAGTGCACCTAATCTGGGTAGTAGAAGTTACAAGGAGCAGTGAAACAGGGAAAATCAAACCCTTTTGATTTACTTTATTGTGATATGACTAGCTTTTTTCGCCCCTCCCCATAGAGAGACTTTAAGGGAATAATGGCTGATAGATTTGTTAGAACAGAAGTGGTACCTTTTTCCAAAAGTAAGAAATAAGCACAGCTTTAGAGATTCAGGGTGTGTTTTGGAGAAATCAATAGGGTTTTTTGTGTGTTTAAAGAGGGTTGCAATAACTATCAGCAACAAATATGTATTTTTCATCTTCTGGCTTCCCAGACAGATGGACTAAAATTCAGGAGGGTCTACTGTAGTTTTTTGGGTGGCGTGGGCCTATAGTTCCATTGTATCTCTTGCTACAGATCCCAGTGAAAAGTTACCAGTACCAGCATAAGGCAAACTGCATCAAGATGAAACTTTCCTGTTGTGTGGGTTTTTTTGTTGTTTTGGTTCCCCCCCCCCCCCCCCAGGGCAGTACCAAAGAATTCTGTGTAAAATAAATGTATATGATCCTTAAATGCTTTGAGATGGGGAAATTAGCCCTTTCAGGGGTATAAGAACAGTTTTTCTGAGAATCAGAAACTTTTTTGGATAATAGAGATCTCTTTAGCAAAATGTGACTTTGAGTCCCTGGAAGTATATTTTTTGCTCTTCAATTTCTTACATTCCAGTTTAGCTGTTAATGCAGATACAGTCTCTACATTACTGTTGCTTCACCCTCTAGATAAGGCCTTTGGTGGCAAACAAGAATGGCTAAAGGAGGGAACAGAGGGGTTTTCTGTCTCCACAATTGAAAAATTAATGTATCAGTACCCTTAGGCTTAGAAAAGCCATGGGATTTACCTTTCTGTTTGCAAGAGAAGATCTCAAACATAAATATACATTATCAAAAAGTCTGAAGAGCCATAAACATCCTCCAAGGAAAGGGCTCATCTCTCTGCTGGCCACCATGCACCTGAGTGACTTGAGGTTGAAAGGCTCTTTACAAGTTTGAGAAATCACAAGGTGCACTTTCCTTGCTGCTTTTCCCCTCCAAGAAGTGTTGACTTTCTGGGTTTTGAGGAAATCCTAATGATGTGTGCTGACAGGTATCTGCCACTTTAGAGGAGCCTTAAGCTAAAGGACCAGAAAGACACACATTCATGAGATGGCAAAACCTCTTTTGAAAGAAGGGTGAGGAAAACCACCTCAAATATGCTAAAATTAGCTGTGCTGCCTTTCAGCCCAAAGCCTCAAAGAAGCAAACTCTTCAAAGCGATCTGTTTCAGTTGGGCTTAATCTTAGGATAGCATGGTTTAAAAAAAAAAAAAAAAAAAATTAAAGGATAATCTTTTATACAGATGTCTGTTATTACAGTCATTAAATTCCTGTGGCCACTCAGAATATGGATATAAGAGAAAGCTACTTTACCTTCAACTTTTTCAAGTTCTGCATACACATGCCTCCCTTCCTGGGGGTGGCCTACAGTTGTGACATCCATGTTTGTCTTGTATTGTTCAGTTCAAGAATTATTTGCAATTTGGGCTGTGAAAACTAATAGCCTGCAAGAACTAGATACCAAAGAAAACTGGTTTAAAAAGCTTTAATATTTAGTTTGCAGTGTCCTTGCATTGGTCCTATCTTGTCTTGATAAAAATGCCAGGTCTCTAAATACCTTAACCAGAGTGGCTGACAGTGTTGGAGTATGCTAGAAATACTCGGGTGCTTTAAAGCTTATTGGGTTCCTCCCTTTTCTGGGACTAGAATGGAGCTGTTTTCCAGTCATGAAAAAAAGTTAAGTGCATTCAGGATTGTGTTGAACTGCAGAAATCTCTCTTTTTTTTTTTTTTTTTTTTTTTTTTACCCCTCTCAAGCCTCAACGTTGTCGAAGGTGGCGGACACTGAAGTTCTTTTCTTCTATTTTTTTTTTATCCCATTGCACAAAACCCCCAGTCCAGCTATGTCAGGAAGAGGAGTGACTTTAACTCTAACTTGACACCTGTTTAATTCGCTTACAAACTAAACCTCAAGTGTTCAGCCTTGTGCTGGGGAGCTTTTTTGTTTTAAAAAACACTACTATTTAACTACCCAAAATAAGTCCTTATCTTTGTCATAGTGCTAAGCACACTTGGTCTCATTGAAGAGTGGTTAGTGTAGCTTATAAAATGGAATGTTTTATATGCAATGAAAATAAGTAGTGGTAATATACAAAGCCAACATCGGATGCCCCATAGGGGCTTTTAAAAAGTAAAACTTAAAATGAGATTCAAACCTTGCTCTGTTTTTCCGTGCATGTTCTCAGGCTACACATGTTCTCAGGTTAATGCCCCAGTATTGTAATACACATGGTGCAGAGAGAAAAAAGCAAGGCTTTGAAGCTGGATTGCAAACTGAACAAACATTCAGAGTAATCTTTTGAAGTGGTGGAAACAGCCTGGAGAAGGGTGAGGTGAGCTTGTGCCTCTTTCTCTTAGCTCTGACATTGGGGAACAACAGATGTGGGTGACAGACCTGTCTACTGAAACTTCCCAAAGGAATTTCACTATGCCAGGTTAAACCAGTGGCTCTCAGTAAACTTATTGCTTGACAAAATGTTATCAGCAGTGAGTAGGGCTGGTTTTGGTTCAGCCTATGAAGCAATCTTGTCTTTTCTCAGACTGAAGCAGACTCAGTACTTGAATAATGCAGGTCCATCAGATAATTAGCTCCTTTTTACTTAGGACCTTTTAAATATAACTTATTTAAGGAAGGCCATAAACCTTAAACTTGTAAAGGAAGCAAGGGAAGGACAACTGAAAACTAATGCATATGGGGGCCATATGCAAGTTGGGGAGAAAGAACAAGGCCTTTGGATGTGGCATTCCCTTGCAATTGCAGGGAAACAGGCCCAGTCCGTTATGTTGCAGATAAACCAAAATTAATTTTTGAAGAGCAGGTTTATAGGCTTATCTTGCCATAACTTTGATCATAAGATTTCTTTGTTCAGTTGTGGTTTTAAAAAAAATTGTGCCAAAGTGTTTTGTGGTTTGGGGGTTGTTGGTTGTTATTTTTGTTTTGTTTTTTTTTTAAAGGAGTGTAAGCCAAATGGTGCCAAAAGGTAATAGGGTATTTAAAGATAGAGATATTTAGACAAACAGTTTGGAGCTGTATAAAAAATGAACACTGGTACTTGCGTTAGACAAATATTGTACCTTTGGTCTTTGAGTCCTTGGGAGTTTGAAACCCAGTTTGCTGTGGTACAAAATGCACAACTAGAGATGCCACTATCTTTTTCTTGAAGTTCTACCTCACTTTGCAGAAGTAAATCATCTACCTCAATTTAGCATCAGACAGGTTTGAGAAATAATTGAGAATCTGCCTGGCAGAAGAATTCATCCTGCCTGTTGGACAAGCATATTAATTGAAACAGATACTAAATGTGTACAATGTGGTGACTTCTTGCTTTTGTTTGCTTTTGGTGTTGCTGCCTGCACATAGACATATTAAGTTGCCCTTGATAGAGAATCTGTAAATAAAACCAAATGTTCATATGTTCAGGCAAACCGGACCGAGATACCTGAAACAGTTTTGAGTTCTGTTTTCACTACAAAGTATGGAAATGTAAACTTTTTTCAGTATTACGATGCTACTAGCTGACATGACATACTTCAGTTACAGTGTTCTTATGTCTCTAAGACCTTTAGGTCTTCTCTCTACAAGAGAAAAACTTTTATGCATGCCTACAAATATGTCCTGTTTGGAAAGACTAATGTTATGACTGCTGTAAACAACGCTATACCAAATGCTTGAAGGGAATAAGATACTGATTTTTTTTTTTTTTTTTTTAGTTGAGGTTTTTTTTTTGACTTGGTGATTGTAACAGTTGCTTTCTTGACTCAATGGGATTTTTTTCCACCATGACAAAGCAACCAAGTTCCTATTCCTGGAGGGCAGTTCAGGTTCAGACATTCTCAGGAGAGGCAGTTTAAAACCAGTATGTTGGGGTTTTATGCAACTTTAATAGTGACATGCAACATGCCCCTTGTTTTACCTGTGGAGTAAAGTTGCAGAAGCACATTTTCAGATTACTGTATTGGAAAAATCTTTTTTCCTCCCCTGCTCATATTAGGGGTGACAGAAGTGGGTACAGGAGACCCATAATAACAATAGGGTGTGTTGGATTTGATAAATGTTATGGTGGAAAATGTACATTGATGTCTCAAGTGATCTTACGGGTTAACGAGCCAGACTGGCATCTTTTTCCATCATTATTTAACCAAGAATGGTTCTAAAAATGCTTTCTGTACCTGCATGGTCTTAGACCTTATATTAATGATTGTATCAACTTACAAACTCAGGTAGATAATTTTTTAAGCTCTTCTCGTAGAGCCTTACTGACTGAATGTTGAGTGTCTGTGTAGTGATATAGTTAAGTAACTTCCTTTTGACTACCAGACTAGTTTAAAAAAAGTCCTTTTGTAGGTTTGTAGAGTACTTTTCAGACAATGTAGTAGTTTTTTCCTTAAGAGGGAGAGATGTCTGGTTTTGGGTTTTGGTTTTAGTTTCTTTTCTAAAATAACTTAAAAGTTTTTAACTAGTTTGTAAGGTGTGCTTAGTCACAGGAGTTGGTGGGGGTTTCTTACTATATGTGACTCTTGTACTGTGCATTACCTGTCATGCGCTGCTTAGTTCATGCACAATTTATCGGAGTAGCAAGGGTGCTGAACACATGCCTGCAATTTAAGTCAAATAGAAATTGGAAGCCCTGAAACAAAATGGAGGTCATCCATGTGAAAAGAATGTCACAAACATGCCTTTTTTTTTTTTTAAATCCCCTCACTTAATTGACTGTAGATGTATGGTCCCATTGTATAAAACTTTGTTACTGGTGTAGAAGCAGCATTGCCTTGGTGCAGGTTTGCATGGGATCCAGAATAACTGTCAGTCCTTCAATGTTGGGCATCTTGAATTGATTTGGTTATGTAGTTTCCTCTTCTGTTGCAGTTGTTTCTTTTCTACTTTAGTGTTTAATAGTGCTGCTTTTCTAATAAAAATAATAAAAATGTCTCAGCAGGACAGACAGACCTCTGCTTTTAATGAGCTGCTCAGAGCTTTTCTATCTAATTGATAACGAGACAGGCTGTGACAAGAACCTCCATGCTCCAGAAATGACAACACATTTCTACTTGGACAAAAAGTGACAAAATTTTTAGATGTCAGATGTTGAGTACTGCAGAGAAGAAAGCGTGACAGGTTATGTGCAAATTTTTATGTAGAATACTTGAGCAAAATGTTAGAACCGTTGTGTTAATGGAGGCTTCTGAATGTATCTTTGTGGTCCATAGGGAAGGCTGAAGGATGTAGCAAGGAGATGATGTATCAGCTACTGGCAGCCTTAAAACAAAGTCAGTGTCTCTCTGGACTTTAAAATGTTCCTATGCAGTTTATTTTATTTTTGTTTAATCAAATAAATGTGAGGAAGTTTTTTTTCATGGCAAATCTGTGTGTGTGTGTCTTTCTGTATTGCCCAAACAAAGCATTCTCTTCTATCGGGATGCAAAAAAGAAATAGCACCTGCTTGAACTGAGACCTGGCTGCCTTCAGATGACTGCTGAAAACTTGATAACCTTCGTGCTGTGGATAGAAATGTGGTTGGTTGGTCTGGTTTTTTTAAGTCTATTTAAAAAAACCCAGCCTCATTGCCATGACCGGAGGAAATGGCTTTGCTACTGAACACATCAGTTCTACTCCATGCAGTTTCTTCAGTATTTTGCCAGAAGGTTCCTGGTTTAACCTTGTTGGGCCTATTTCTAGGTTTCCATTTCTTCATCTTTTTAACTGTGACAGTCATGCTTTTTCTGAGCAGTGGTGTAAAGTAAAGCCATGAGACCATTTAATGGTGGTGTATCTGGCATCCTGCAGAGCAGACTGCTAAAGTAAGTTAGGTAAGCAGAAAAGGCTTTCTTTCCTTAATTTTAAAAGAGGTTTGAAAAGAAATGATGAGCATGGAAAAATGCTCTTCAGGTAAGGTTTAAATTAAGGCTATTAACTGAATTCCCAGCATTGGGTAGCAGTGGAGGTGGAGTCCAGTCTCTGAAGCCGTTGACTTCACTGACTTTCCAAAGCCAAGATGCTTTGTGACTGCTGCTGGGTACAGCTCTAGGACTGCTCAGCACCATGCTTGTGTCCTATCCATTTTAATCCTTGACCTGATCACTGCTCACTCCTGCTGGAGCAGCTGGCAACATGTCAGCCATACGGAGGTCACTTCAAGCTGAAAGGAAGGAGAAGACTGTGTGAAGGAGAGGGGAAAACTGGCTCAGGTAAATGTCAAGATGACAAGCTTGCCCAGTATTCTGTATGTATTCCCTTGGCTTCTCTGTGTGCTCTTGCTGAAGACAGCCAGACCCTAGAACCAGTAAGTCAATAAGCATTATTGACCTCACTAACTTAGCACAGGCTGGGCTGTGTGGTTTTCCTTCTGCTGTTACCAGATGACAGTTTGCGGTTTTAATTGACCATCACCTCTTTACTATCAGAGCCTAAAGGCAACTGAGGGGAAAAACAAACGTGAGCTGTGCCTCTGGTAGTGCCAGAGAGCAGGCAGGTGCTTTGCTGCTCCCTTCCTCGATGTGTTTTAATACTTACTTTTTCCCTCTGTTAAAGGTAAAACTAAAGCCCAGCTGCTGCCAACCACCATCAGTTGTCCCTCTTTTCAAGTAACAGTGCAGGGAAAAAATTCCTAGAACTGCTCTGGTCAATGCAGCTGCCTTAGGGCAGAAGGGCCATCATTGTTAGGAGAGCTGAGGCTGAATGCTCACATGCAAATGCAGCTGCGATAAGGGGAGCAGTATCTGGGGAACAACTCCATCCTTCAGGGAGCCTCGAGGGGAGCCTTGGGGTGTGGAGCTGGACGCTGCTTCAGCAAGGCATTGGCATCTTTTGCATGTGAATGCTCTGCATTCCGGGTGGGGGAAGGCAGAGAAGAATCATCTCTACGCGGCTGGGGACCACACAGCAAGCATCTTTAAATACAAAAAAGGTTAATCAGTCAATCTACTTCTGAGGGGAGGGATGTATTGGCTCCCTGTTTCCCTTTCAGAACTGTGATCTCTACAAGAGTTTCCCTGGTTTTGTGGTGTGTTTTATTTTGTTTTATTCCTAATAGTTGCCTACCTGTGGGCAGAGGGAGTACTGTTTCCTACATTGATAGAATAGTTACAGAAAGTCAGCTATTTAGTCCTTACTCTTGAAAGCCTTAAAGTAGCAATGCCCATGCTCTAACAGAAGGCAGTACTGCTCCATGAGGGCTGCCTTCCTGCTGAAGGGTCATTCTGCAACTTGCATCCTGATTAATAAACTTACTGTTTGGTTTTTGTCAGCTGGGGTTTGTTTATTGAAGATGTGGGGGGCAAACTGAAGGCTGTCACGCTGGCTTCCTCTCCTGTATATAGCCATGCTACCTCATCCTCAAGTTACTGACAGTAGAACTTCCGGGCTCTGCAGTGCAGGTGCCCACTTGGAAAAGTGACCTTCTTGGGGTACCAAGCTGGAGGTAAAGTCTGATGCCAGCAGCCCTGGGAAATAAAGTGTTATACCAGCTCTGCCCTGGAGATGATCATCTGGGCAAACTGTTGGAAGAGCTGAAATGGCACATAAGGGCCAGGGAGGGAAAGGGAGGAGAGATGCATCTTACACCAGAATGCAGGAACTCTGAAAGTTATTCCTCTAAACTGGAAACTGCAGTTCATTAAAAAAACCCAACAAAACTGGGTTTTTTTCTTACAGACAGACACTATTCCCCTGTACCTGCACTGTTACACCTTTCTTTAGGAGCAAAGTAAAAACAAACTTAAAAAAACCCTGACCTAAACACCCTCCATCCAGGAGTGTTCCCAACACTGGTCTGCTCCAAGTACCCCCTGGTTCTTCCTGGTTCTGTCTAGGCTCCTGCCACCCCTCCTTGCTGTGGTAACTGTTTAGCAGCAGTACCAGATTTTTGTTCTTGCTGACCAGTCTTGCTCTTCCACTTCTTCTGTGTTGGCAAACTGCAATTTTGGCTCTTGCCACCCCTTGAGCTGAAGGGGCAGGAGAAGCAGGCACCACCCCCCCCCCCCCCCCCAGTTTATAGATAAAGCACTGCAGCCTGCAAGGCTCTGAAGGGGCCCCTTACCTCCCAGCTCAGTGTGTCCCCCCCCTTAGCAGCATATTACAAGACATCAGATGCAGAGTCTGCAGCAGCATGATCTCCCTGACGCTAAGACTGCCATCTTGGCCACCCAAACTAGCTACAGACCAGCTTTTTTTTTTTTTTTATTTTTTTTTTGGCATGGTTGCCTTGTACTAACTGTATACAAAGCAAGGCCAAGTCGCTACTGCTTGGCACTGTACTGCAGTGCAGGGGTGAGGGCTGTTAAGTGTATTAGTGTGTCCTTGCTGAACAACCTCTCAGCTTCTGTGATCTGCTAACCCTTTCAGACTAGAGGCGGCACTGCTGCTACTTTTAGGGCTAGAAAGGTCATCTGGAAGATACTGCTAATGCTGGGCACTGGGGCCTTGCACTGTTAATGCCTGAGCTGTACAATTTGCACTTAATAAGGTAACCACAGTAAACTTGAGGGAGAGGGGGAATAGAACAGAAGGGACACAAACCTCTTCCATCTTTGGCCACAACCTGCAGAAAACAAACTCCTTTCTTTGTACCTATGGCCCTTCACCTGCATTTGCCCCCACATAACCCATTCCCCTTATCCTCATGCCTGATGGGGCAGCTTGAACTAAAGCAAGGACCAAAATCCCAGCTGCATCAACACAGTGAAGGTGGGCAAAAGCCTCTTCTGTGAGGAATACATACAATCTATGGTTTGTGTCAAAACAGAGCAGCCAATGCAACAGCTCAGCAGGATTTCAGTAAATTATATTCTTCTTTCCCCGTAATCTTTTCAAAAAGAGAAGAATTACCCACTCTGTTAACCACCTCTTTTCAGTAAATGGCCACTCACCTGCAAAACATATACCAACCGCTCTTCCTTTATTAAATAAGTTTTACAAACCCTCCCAAGCATGCCTTTTTGTTTACATGTTTTATTAAAAATTTACATAACTGAACACACTCCAGCAGTTGGGGTATGCAGGTGTCCTAGGTTAAAAAAATGTACAAAATCCCAAGCCCCTCATGGGCAGGGCAGCAGCACGTTGAAGCACGACCTCACTTCCTTTGAACAGTGGTGAAAGCTGGCATCTGAATGGGCTGGATTGAGTGGACTGGCTGAAACACAGGCTTCTTCCGCATGTCCGAGAGTGTTTTCACAGAAGGGAGAAGCTGGTTTCTCTTGATGATCTGCAGTGCCAGCTGTGTGTTACCTACAAGACAACTTGTGAGTTAAAAAAAAAGTACCTTTGTATGACTTAAACTGTTCTCAGACAGAGCTGACAAACCAGCCAGCCCTGGGCCCAAGCCACACACACCAGCACTCTTCCTATTCAGTGAAATGCTGACATGGACATGAAAAATAGCAGACAAAACTAAATTTGAAACAATAGTATTGCTTGATTCTACCTATTCTTAGCTTCAAGATGCCAGAGCTCTTGAAGCGTACCTTTTCTCTCTACTTTCCAGAGTGAGACTCTAGATCTCACACAAAATGCCCTCACAGTCTGACATTACAGACAGTACTATCAACAGCAAGAGTGTTCACATGGCAGAATTTGAGTGCAATCTTTCCAGTTTCCCATTATGTAGGTGTTTTTTTTTTTTTTTTTTTTCTTCCCCACACAAGCCCAATGAACCTTCAAATGTAAGGACTGTGGAAGAAAGAGTTACCAGTATTATGAGCCTTGTTGCAGCACTTGCTGCATAGGCCTTGACATGGCTTCTGGGGGAAACTTGGATTGCAGTTGTCTTTTAATGAAAAGCCTTTCACACCCTTCTTATATTATAACCTCATCAAGGGTTTTACGGAGTTTGTCCAAGACTGACGATTTCTGCACAAAGTAGAGAAGATTTCAGCTCAGAAGATGAATGTTTATGAAGTCTAGAGCATATAAGAACAGGATGGCAATAAACTATGGAAGTGAAGGTGAAGATACATAGATCCACAGCAGTGTAAAATGGAGACTGGGCCTAAAGGATGTAATTTAAAATACTGGCACAATTCTATGAAGACTAGGAATGATGACTGTCCTCCCGGCCTTGTAGCCCATATTTAGGTCAACAGAACATTCCAAAACTTACCATTCTGTAATTCAAGATACACAGCCAGCAGAATAGCCTCTGGAGGGATCTCTTTGGGGTGGATCAGGGAAGCAGCCTTATTGAAAAAGAAGAGGGTGAGGAGAAAAAGTGCTTAAGAGAAACATCCAGCTCAGAGAAAGCACCCCTGACACAACTGTTACCACCATCTTAGCTAACAAGAACAAATAATTCATAAACTAAGGTAAAATTTTATTCTGAACTAATAGACTCAATCAGGTCTATGCATACAAGGAGAGACTTGAGATTATCTGCATTTCAAGACTGTTTCACACTAATTAGCAGCACCATCTGCTATATGCTTATGTTAATCTGCAACTCTGGAGCCAATCTACTATGTTTCCTGGTGAGATGACAGGTGAAGAAGGTACCATTCATTGCTCAAAAATTCAGAATACAAAGTTTACAAGGATTGTTCATTAGCTTTCCATATACAAATATTTTTCAGCTGTGAAGTCAATGAATATCATGTAGATGCTGAGACCCACTATACTTTACATCCACGGATGGCCTTACGCTCCTTCCGACTTCACACATGCGCTACAGAGCCCAAGCACAGACACTGACCCAATCCTAACAAGCCTCAGGAGGAAAATGAGCAAGACAACTGCCTTAAGCCTTTGAGAACCTCAGAATTTGAACCTCTTCACCTACACTACTATGAAGTAATTTGGAGGACTGCTGCTTCAGTTTGCAGCTCAACAATGCATTTGAGCAGTCTTCCTGACAGACAGGAATGCCTGCAAAGCAACAAACAGCACTGAAAGAGATGGGTCCCAGCCATTAGAAAGACCAAATCACACAGGTTAAGTGAAGATGGAGTTTCAGAAGCAGTACTTGAGAATGCCTGGGACAAGAGGCAGGCAAGGAACATACCTGCAGTAGAACTGCAGTTTGTTCTCACAGCCCTAGAGTTAATAGATGCAGCTTGGATGGTGAGTTATTAACTGATTAGAGAGGAGTAAACTCCAGGCCCTCAAGAACCTTGTCTGAAATGTAACAATTACTTTTGGACCATTAAACAACAAAGAAAAAAAAACCCAACCAAACAAACAACCCACAACACAAAAAAACCCACCAAACAAAAAGCCCACAACCAAACCAAAATAATCAATCAAACACACACACAAAACAAACAAAACCCCAAAACTCAAGAAAAAGAGAAAAGGCTTCCTCATCATAGTCCACTCTTTTGATATGATCTAGGGGAAAAAAAAAAAAAAAAAGATGCTACCCATAGTGGTACTGAACTATTTACACATGAAAGAAATTTGGAAGCCTTCATTTTATGTGAATAATAAGAGATTAGTCGATAAAGGCAGGAGAGAGCTGCTATCTCAAATAAATACTAAATACAAATAAATATGTCAACAAATAAACCTGGTCTGTGAAATCACCAGGATTTACTGTGATCTAAATGGCACTCTGAAGGAAGTAAATTTGTCCCTAAGGCTGTCTTGAGATTTGTTTTTCATACCTGATGAAGACACTTTCGAGCTTTGTCATATTCACTCCTCAAACAGTAAGCACTTCCAAGGTTAAATAACATCATTGTTCGAGCAGATGTGACTGAACTGGGGTAACACTGTGGGGTCTGCTTGCCAGCTGCAATTAAAAAGAAAAAACAAACCAACCAACCAACCAAATTTTTCTTCTGTACAATTTTTTCCCAAAATGGCCAAGTAAGTTCTTGTGTTCTGACGAATCCAGTGACTGGTACTTACAAGATTCCATTGCCTCATTCTCTCCTTTATCAGACCCTGAAAAGAAAATGCCCACAAAAACCATCATGTTCTGTGACCTTTTTATAAAGCTTATTACAAAAATAATACAAAGATACAAAATTGCTTCTTTCTTCATGATCTGACATTAAAGAGAGAAAACATATCTATTTGCTCAAGAGTTTATGTCATTTAAGATATCTGTAATGCTTTGCTTTTAGATTTGCAGATGAATACAGTCAAGTTTAAACTGCAGAAATGTCACTGAAACCAGATCTGCTGTAGACTTAACTACAGAGATCAGTTCTGAAGTATTCTTCTGTTAGAGAACACACTCCCAACTGAAAGCACTGCAAGAAAATTAAGATAGAGATCAACTAAGTTCTCTACACTCCTATCTCTCACTAAATGCAGTAAGTACACTTCACTGGTACTTCAAAGCCTGGTTTAGAGACTGAAAAGCTGGAACAGAAAGTATAAAGCTCAAACTTAACCACAGTTGCACATTTAACAAAAGCAACTTTCAAAAGTTACCTTCAAACAAGCCAGAATGCTACAATATATAGTTCTATTTATGTTACAAAATTAGCCACTTCAAAGGAATGACAAGCATGCAAAAGACAAAGCAAACACAAAAGAGGAACTAAAGCCAGGAAAACAGAAAGCACAACAAAAATGCAAACAAAAAAAAACCCAAACAACCCACAGTCTTAAAACAAAGATGCCTTAATCATCATTATATTTGTATATAGAAAGTTACATCAGGAAAGCAGCTGAAAGCATAACCAGCTCTAATGAAGTGTGGATTCATTAACCTTGATCCTGCTCATTTGAAGAGATCCCAAGGGAAACATCAGTGACGTTCTCAGGGTTCAAGTGAGTGATGGCATCAGATATTCTGTCTAGAGAAATTAGAGCTTCTGCTGCATACAAATGCCCAAGAAACCTACAACAGCAAAGGGTTAGGTACAAATGTCAGCATAACAACCCCCACAGTTTGTTATGTAAGACAAACCGAATGTTGTTTTTAATGCGAGCACATGAAAACTACTACTAAAAACACTCGCGTGGAAGTTTGCTTGCTTATCAAGTATTGTCATAATACCCATTTAGGCACTGATGTTGTGAAAGAATTTGCACATGAGTAAAGACAATTCATTCCTTCACAGAAATTGCCATTCCAGAAAGACAGTATGGCTTTATCTCAGACAATTAAAAAAGGAATTCTTACAAAAACATCCCAGGATACGGACACTACTATAATTTGAGGTGTTAAGTGACTTAACAGTAAATAAAAATCTGTAAAGATAAAAATTCTGTAAGATAGCTGCATTTCCAAGGACAGCAACTACATAGGCCTGTCCATGGGGTACAAATATCTTTCCAACTGCAGTTTTTGCAAAAGAATTAAGCAATTCTGATGTTTTACTGAGATGAACTACAAGTGTCAATCAGCAGGTTTCTTTTTCAGCCTTGGAACAAAAGGAATCCTGTTAATAACAGCAGTTAGTTTGCAAATATTTGATCTGAAACAAAAGTTGAGCAAAAAACTTCATGCCTCTTCTATGCAGCTACATATAGTACACTTCAAACTGACTATATAGTTGGTTTTGATGAATTGCAAAACATCAGGTGAAATATCAGTTAAATCATCCAAAATAACTTCTGTAATTTAGAACTCATAAAGCAAACATAAGTGTGTAGAAAGTTAAGAAAACAGGAACAGTTCAACATTCCCAGTCTGTACAAAAACCTAGTTTCCTGGAACCAAGATACATGGCACTCTGTCTTTGCAAAAAAAAATTGTCATCCAGTGTTTCTTGCATTACATGATGGTAATGCTGCCGTCATGGAATTGTGCTTTACCTGGCAAACTCCTCTAAAATCTTGCTTATACAATGACTGTGCAAAAAGATGAGCTTTTTTATATGCACCAGCATATAAAAATAAGCCCAAGTTAGCTTGCTTTCTGCAAGTTTTGAAAAAATACTACTACCTTAAAAACCTCTGCTATATTTTACCCTGTGTATGACATCAGAATTAAATGCATAAGGTCAGAAGGATGGGGCTAAAGCTGCCTTTTTTGAATTTGCAAAGATGTATGAGAACTGGTGGGTAGAAACAGAGTGAGCTCTCAATATCCTTTCAAAAAGTACGGAGCCAAATGAGAACTGAAAAAGAGAAACTGAAGAATGGAACCTCTACAAGCAACAGTAGCAGGCGAAGTGACAGCCCTGCACGACCATAATCAGGTGCCCCACGGACTGAGCAAACCTTCCCCTCCAAGGCTGTAATTTCATAAGCAAACTTTCAGCAGCGTGCTGGCTTAGGCTAATACTCTCTGCCCTCAGCTGCTCATTCCTGCCCCTTGTGCCATGCCAACACAAACACATGCAGGCCCACAATGAATCAGGAGAGACTTGAGGGTCCTCCCACTGCATGGAACCCATAGCTGGAGATGTAACAAATAGCAACAAAAGAGGCGATAGGTTCCAAATTACATGGAATTCATACACAAAGGAGGGGACTCACGTTCCTGCGTGTCAATGAACATTTAGTCAGGGCTTCAACAAGAACAGGAGCAGGCCAAGCAATTCTTTGCATCAGATACAGAATTGGTAAGCAGCTAGACACTGGAAGCTTCAACTCAGAACTCTCCAGCAAAAAGCAGGGCTAAGAAAGAAGAAATGACCACATCAGACTTACTTAAGAGACCCTGACAGCTTTGGTTGCTGAAGAAGTTTATCTGCGTGATTCAATGCCATAAGGTTATCACCCAAAGCCAGAGCCACGTAAGCACTACACGCAAGTATTGAGCACCTGGAGGGAAAAAAAAAAAAGAAAAAAAAAAAAAAAAAAAAGAAAGAAAAAAGGGGATTGGGGAAGGGGAAGCCAATATGTTAAATGGAGAATTCTGTGATTCCAAATGCAGCTGTTAAATTTCTTTATTGTTAAGTACTGAAGGAATAAATTTTAAACTTTCAATAATGTCTTTGCATCAAACTGTGAAGTAAAGGAGCTAGTGTTTCATTTTCTATGGCCTCAGTTGCATTCTCTGGGTTACAAGTTATATACATTGCATTCTACCAGTATAAACCAAGGACCACCACAGTGTGCTCAGTAAGATTTTGCAATTTTGACCACAAATAACAGATTTTAAAAAACGATGGACCTCACCACATGTCATTTTTCTCATGGACAGCTTCCCTTTCTCACACTCTTTTTATTCATTTTGCCTTGACCTCTCATTTGTACTTCCCTGCCCTCCCCTTCTGCTGAAGCAGAGGGTAGCAGATTGGTAGATTTCTATCACATGCAATCTAAAGACACATAGTAGCAATCAATTAAGTTGTAACATATTTCATTTTTATATTGTACATTGTTTGCACACAGGAGACATTGAACACTGCAGAATGTGGCAGTTTCCGTTTTGTGTTCCAGCTGAGAACTGTAACCCACTGCCAAGACTCTGATTGATCCGCGGCATTTTGTTGCTGTCACAGACTTTCTTATCTTTCCAAACCCAAAAATTTGTGACAGTTCCTGTAATGTAATCTGAACTACTCACATTTTCCATCTTCAAACAATAACCTCACATCAGGATGCCATCATTAGGCCAAGCTTCATACTTTGTAATACCTCACAGAATTGCAGAATCATTGGAGTTGGAAGGGACCTCTAGAGCTGATCTAGGCCAACTCCCCCTTGCCTCCCCAAACAGAGCACCTGAGGATATTTTCCACTTTGCAGGATACCACTCAGTACAGGCTCAATGTCTCTCTGGGCACAAGCCTCTGCCAGCAATACCTTGCTGTGAGCATGGACTCTCTCTTCCTTCTCCAGGGAGGAAGAGTGGATCCTCTTAGCGGAGTCTTGGATTGGGAGCGAAGGGAGGAGAGCCTATGACTCTCCCACCTGTAGGTGGGCTATTACCACATCAACCTTCTGGCAACTGTCAAGCCCACTTTTGGTCCAGCAGTAAGTCATGTAATTTGTGGCAGGACCTGGGGTGCCTTTATTCCTCTTTCCCAGGAGGCATGCTCCTTAATTATGCACAAGCAGGATAAGAAACTTCTGCAGTGTTTCTCCCTACCCCCCACTTCCTCTCCACCCTGCCCAGATGTCACATCAAATCTGAACACATACAAAAGCTTGTGAGAGGGAGAGGAAAGCTTACCCGGTTCAAGTCTCAAACCTAAAATATTTCTGAAAGGTTGTGACTGGGGGAGGGAACTGGGGGGAGGAATATCTCTGTAATAACAGCCTGCTTCTAACTAGCATCTTTTCGTCTCTGCCTTAAGGAAGCATAGCTTTTAAACCAGCAGAGGTGCCAAGTGTTTCTGAAGGTATTCAGCTGGTGACAAGTCAAGGCCTGCAGAGCTGCTTGCTACTGCTATGTGTCTTCTATTCCCTACAACTTTTTTAAAGCCTATTTTTATTTCTGAGAGTGCAAATTAAAACACAAGACACATTCCAATCACGTGGCTCCAGCAAAACTTGTGTTTAAAAAAAAACCCCAAAACTACTCCTCTGCTCTAAGACTTGTCACTGTTTAAGCCATGGCAAAATCTTTTAGCAACAGCCATCTAAAGAAAGGGAAAAGATTTGGGTTTTCTTCCCCACAGTACTTGTGCACTTGGATCCATTGTTGAGCTGGCTAAACCAAACGCTCAGGAGACTTGACAGCTAACCAGAGCAGAAGAATTGCACCACAAGGGAAAAGACAAACTAGTTTTTCACCCCGGTCAGGATTCTGACAAAACTCCACAGGTCGCCTTTGAGCATGGCAGACTTCCAGCATCACTGAGCCTCCACATGCCCTAAATAAAACTGCCTTTGCACTAGGACAAAGAAAAATGTTTTTTTTAACTGCCATATTATGTCAAACAGCCTCTTGTGTAGGTCTAGGCAACAAGATTTGTCAGCCCACACTGACTGCAAGTTTACAGAACCCCAACGCCACATCTGACTTGGCTTATTTCTCAGGCAAAGGGCAAGCCAGAACAAATACAGTTCTTCAAAACTTACTGTGAAGACACCAAAAATGGCACTTGTAAAACATTTAGAGAACACCACTAATAGGAAATACTTTCAAATAGCTAAGGACAACAGTGGATATAAAAACTATCTACTGTGTTTCAACACAGATAAAATAATTCAAAATACATTTTTTGAAATACAGAACACAGATGGTGCTTACTGAATGGGGAAATTCAGCACCAGCAAAAGGGGGATGGGGGAGAACCAATGGCTGAGAGTGAGGAAGAAGAGAGTGAAACAGCTATGGGTGATAATCACCATAAGCTTCCAGTATTGTGACAGGGCCAAACAGACCATTGCAACCTTTAAGTGGATAAATGATGCAAAACGGCAGTTGTGGAGAAGGGACAAGGTCTATTGGTGGGCAGTGGTGGTCCTTACAGCATTACCTGTGTGAAATTATCAATATCAGTGATCCTCCTGGAATACCGTATACAATACTAGAGTATGCACACTTCAAAAATAAGTAAGTATTTGGATCACGTGCAAGGGTTTGCAGTTTACATCTATCCAGGACAAAGCAGGTGATCAAACTTTTATCTCTAGCTGCTTTGAAGGGGAAAATTAACATTATTATCAAAGTTGTTCAATCTAGAGAAAAAAAAGGCTACAACAAGGTCTGTTGCTATCCATCTCAACTTCTACCAAAAAAAAAAAAAAAAAAAATCTACAAAATGTTCCAAATGTAGCACTGTGGTCTACCAGAACTCCTTTACTCTTGATGTAGCCTAACAGCGTTGGTTTGTTCTGGTGCACTGAAACAGACCACATGCGGAAAACAGAGCAGGGGAATTGGCTTCTTGGAGAACGAGAAGAAGCAAGGAGCAAAATTGTTTAGAAGAAACTCAAAAGAAAAATCTGGAGTTTCTACTTCCTACGTATAAATTCTTGGCAACATTTGATGTCCTCAAACTTCTGCGTGTTTCTTTTAAAATCTTGAAATTGAATTGCTGTTTACTATGAGAATACTCTGTTCAACTACTTTGTGCACAATACCAAACAATTCATAGACACATAAGCCTTTTCTAGATGGTATTTTAAGAAATATTTGGGGACAAAGTCAGTCATTTTAAACTCTTACTAGGGTATGCAACTGTACAAAATCATGCAAACAAAAATAAAGCAAAACAAAACAAAAAAACCCCCAAAAAACAAAATACCAAACCACATTTATGTTGCCCATTTCCATTACATAATAAAGGTTTTTCAATCCAATGACTTAACAGGAATAAACTTAATTGAATAGACATCTGCTCTTCAGGATAATCCTTGTCAACATTCAGAATTTTTTTCTTCATTTTCTCTGACTAGAGAAGAATTTTAATTTTCTCACCTCCTTCGTGAGCAAGACTACAGGAAGATGCTAACATTGGAGTGTAACATATTTTGCTTTTCACAATTATCTGCAGAAACTTAGAAACAGTTTTAGCAGAATCACTCTCTAGAGATGTTTAGTCCTCTGGATTTAACAACCAAAACAAGTATTGCCAAAAAAAAAAAATCAAAGATTTTCCTTTCCTTATATGATGTTCTTTACCAGAAGCAGTGTAATTCATACTAAACTGATATGGTTTTTCTGACATGTTGTCACGTTTCAGTGGTAGATAACAGCTGATTGTAAGACTGCGTATTTAAAAAAAAAAAAAAAAGTGAAAAAGAAAAATTCACAATGTGATACCATGTATTTTTGACATGTGGCAACCACATTTTAAACAGTCAGGAGGGAAAGAAAAAAAACCCAACACAACACAACCAGCCCACATCATTGTTTGTAATTCAGTACTTTCTACTTCGAGTAGCACATGCTTGTACCACTTCAGGATAAATAATCAAGGTCTCAGTAATGTCTCCTCACAGATTCCTGCTAAATTGCTTTTAAACAAGTACAAGTAGATTTGCTACATATTGTGGAGCAAAGTAAAGGTTAAGCTGGTCATTATAAAACACAGGTTATCTGGAGTTAGGCTGGAATGGAGTGTTTACCCAAAAGTTTAAGTGGGAAATTACTCTTATGCTTTGTCCATAATGGAAACTTAAAACAAATTCTTTTTTTTGTAAACAGGTGCAAGCTTTATAGTAAGAGAGATTTTCAATGGGCTAGTAGCCACCTGAAATAATTAACACTTCTAGCAAAAAATAATCTCGTTGGGAAAAAGTAGAGGTTCCAGATAACATTACACTTATTTAGACACATGGAAATTGTTCTGTTTGCAGAGCACTCTGACTGCTGAACAAGTAGTTTAAGGATTTCTTTTTTAATGATATTTTTTTTGTCTTCTCACCACAAAAAAAATTTACAGTCAAGTTTTACCTATGGTCTTCCATGGTGAGGAAGTTAAATAGCACCGTCCTCATTTGAAAGCAGCATAGCTGTTTTTACCATCTTCTTCTTCTCCCCACCCCAAAAAAAAAAAAAAAAAAAAAAATCCATCAAGCATATAATGTTGTGGGGGCTCAGTTCCAAACTAGCCTTATCATGGTTTTAAAGGGAAAAGGTACCATGCCATAATCTCCACCCCTTCCACCAATCACAACCACCATTGACAGGTTTTTAGCTTTCTCATTTATGGGACTAGATTCTTTTAGTTTTGCCTGATAGATAATGCAAGCCTATAATAGTGGGATCAAACAGATTGATCTACCTTCTGAATTGAAATTGTGGATGGTTTCTATTTGTTCAGACTCAAAGTCCAGAAGAAAGGAAGCACATGCATTTGAAAAAAGGCATCCTTAGACTAACAGCTACAATTCAACATAGCAAGTGCCTAAAAAAACCCCCAAAAAAACTAGCAATGACTCCAGAATCGCAGTACACTTTTAAGAGGGGGCTCATTTAATGGTATTTTATATTATTTACTTGCCTTAAATTTTCCAATTCCTGTTTCTTCAAAGGTGAAGAAGGTGGAGCTGCAATGAATTTATCCCCTTCATGACTTTTATTGCTAGAATAAAAACAGTGTATTAATTATAAGGAGTGACTATAAAAAGTTAATTAAAAAATTCTCAGTGTAATAAGCATTGCTACTTATTCACCCCTTTCAGTAGGACAACAAAAATTCTATAGCCCAGAAAACAGGGAAATGAAGCTATGCAAAAATTGAGGCAGATGCTTTTTTCCTAACTGTTCTGTCTGAGAAGGAAGAAGGGGGACATTTGCTGGGAAGGATTTGACCGACAGACCAAACAACCCATACCATTCTCCACAGCCTCAAGCTATTTTTGAAGTGTGGTATAGTACAAGAACTTTAAACTGGAGAGATGGAGAACTCCCTGCTTTGTAGCCTCTCTTCTTTTAGCCTGCAAGAAAACCAGTAAACTACCTCTCTCCCTAGACAACTTAAAAACTAATTACATAAATATTGTAGAAAGATAACCCACAAATGGCTACAGCTTCCTTTACACCTCTAGCTGCCTTTATTTTTATTATTATTTAAAAATGTCTTAAAAAAATATTAAAATTCTACTTTAAGAAAATGATAGTTTATTTCTGGGGAGCAAGTATTCACTCCATTTAAAAAGTCTTCAACTTTACTCTCCAATAAGCTGAAATACAACCTTCTTCTGGA
>JAAGNO010006759.1:9459-31536 GCA_033439905.1 Ceryle rudis | reverse complement strand
AGCCCCCCGCCCCCCGCACGTGCCCCGCCTGGCCCGTGGCCCCGATCAGGGTGACCAGCCCTGTGGAGAGCACCAGGTTCCATCTTTAATGGTGGGCCAGGGCCTAGATGAAATAGTCTTGCCCTCGCTTCTCTCTTCAGGCCCTAGAGGCTCTCCTATAGATAACAATGGGACACTTACATTGCAGGCACATGCTGCATAATAAATGCTTTATTGGAAAGAAGTTCTGTTGTTGGGACAGGATGCCACGATTATGTGTCTTACTGAGAAAACCGACTCTGCCCTGCAGCTTCTGGCCTTCATCTCTCTTTTAACTGTTGCATACATCTTTGTTAATTTGCCTGCTTCACTTAAGCAACAAATCAGCTAATCTAGTGTCATTGACCGAGACTGATTACCCTTACTGATAATCGTGACTCTGAGCAAGGTAGGAGAGCAGATTCTGGGTTGCTTAGGTTGCCTTGGCTGTTGCTGGTTGTCAAAGTGGTTACCTCCAGTATATTACTAAAAATAAAAAATCTAAAAATCAGATGTGTTGGTTTACTGTTTTATCATCCATGCCATACTTAAGTGTCAAATGTGATGTTCAATACCAAGTGATTTAGCAACTTTTGACTATGAATGTGGAAGGAATTCAGGGCATTTTATGTTCCAGTTTGTAACTAGAAATTTAAAAAGGAATTCTAGTATTGTATTAGGCCATTCAAGGCTTTTGCCTTTGATTCTACAGCTACTTTAGTAAGAACACTGGATAAAGCAGATAGAAGGGGGAAATTGTTGTCTCTTGAATGCCTTCAGAAAAAGGACTGCAGAACTTGTTAATTGTGGAGTTGTATTTTATGTAGGTTGTCCCAGGTATTTAGGAACAGGCATTGAACTGCACAGTTAAGTTGCCCTTATCTGAAGGTGCAAGGTAGAACATAACAATGCAGATCTGTTGCCACGTGAAACTTGTTTATTAGTTTTCTCTCTAAGGCTACAGGTAGTCAGAGTTCACAGGTAATTTGAAAGCCTTATGAAATCTCTTAGCAGTCTTGTTTGTGCTGTTGAACAACTTACATCATCTCAGTTGGCCAAGTGCAGTCATTTTTTTTTCTTTTTTTTTTTTCTTCTCCCCCATCTTCATCCAGCACTAAGGAATTAAACCAAAACGGTATCCTTCTCCTTTCCCTAAATTTTTAAAGTTTCTTATTTTCAGTCACTCTGTGACTTTAGTGGTTTTAGTTTTTTCACTGCTGTGTAAATCCAGGGGGCTAAAATACATGTTATCTGCATGATTTTGATTGTGATACAGAAAATCTAATCAAAAGTAATACTGGCAATCTGTTTATGAATGGATTTGCTGTGCTTTAATCTTCAAAACCATAACTTTTGGGGTTTTTTTTCTTAGTAACAGTAGTAAAAATAAAAAGCTTTTCATGAAGTGTTTTCCTGGTTCTGATTTGTGACTTTCCTCTGTGATTAAAAAATGAGTGGGTCAAGCCTTTATTTGAAAGCCTGGATGGTAACTTCTGGTTAGAGTAATTACGCTTTTAATTTTGAAAATCGGTACTCTTTCCTCTAGAATTCAGATAGTGCTATGACAACGGTACTTTTAACTCTTCTGAGTCATGTTGGTCAGCTACAGTTGTGTTAAGTTAAATGTGTAGGTGATGAGATGAAAAGAGGGCTGGAAATTATGGGGATGCCACAGAACAGTAATTCTCAAGCAATTGTGTTATACCATATGGAGCCTTTTCTGGAGAATTGTAAAACAGAGCACTGAGAATCATCTTTGAGGAAGTAGCAGTGGGTGGTCTGCAGAAGGAACTTGGTATAAATGCTCTGCATAAAGTGAACTTGCAGGAGTTTCTTTTCTGAGTCTCACTTAGGAAGATACTATTGAGTTTGCTTGGAGGAACTCAGTTCCTATCGGGTTTTTTTTTGTGCTTTCTGATGTCAATAACATATGCCTTGAAAGGTGGTATAGTATTGCTCTGCTAGTAATGTCTTGTGTATTTTGTATAAACTTGAGTGGACTTAGATCATTCCCACTAAATGAGTAGACATGAACATTAGCCATCTCTTAGAACAGGTCTGCTAGAAACTTAATGCTATGATGACACTTTGTAATCTTTTGTTGTGAAAGTTTTGTTTGTTTCCCTTGCTCTGTGTATTTATCTGCCTGTAAAGAACTCGCTGAAGAAGGGGTCCTTTTTCTCTAACATTTTTGAAAGAGGTTAGAGTACGGAAGATCCTGCTGTTAACAGATGACATTACCTAGGAATGTAAGGTTTGGTTGTTTCCCTTGTCTTTACTGGCTTCCTTCCATTAGCATTTGAAGCATAATTGATCCTTAAGCAAGAGCTTAGGTGCTAAATCCTCTCCTTGCATTGTGTTCTCTTTTAGTACTGTAATGCTTAGCCCTGGTTTTGCCTTCTGGTATTTTCTAGACCCTTGGGCTAAAACAGGGCCATTCTGTGTATAGCATAGGAACTTGAAAGGAGCTAAATTAAGTTAGGGTTTTTTTTTTTTGAGTTGTTCAGCATGGGTGTAGAGCATGTGTCTAAGCATGAAATTATTCTGCTGTGTTGTATTTTATGTATTAGATTGGGGGAGGAGGGGTCAAGCTAAAAAAGGACCGTACCCCACCTCCATTTTTCCCAGAACTGAAGGTAGTTTCATTTCAGTTTTCGTCCATATAAGACTTCTCATCCAAATCAGGTTGGTAGCATGGGGGGGTGGTGGTGGTGGTGTTATTTATTTTTTTAAATTTTATTTTATTTTCTACTCTCATCATGACTTGAAAACCGTCCATTGGTGGCACTTGTCTTTTGGAAGTAGTGATTAAGAGATTGATTAAGTTTGTTGTGTGATGTTGTTTTGTGAATTTAATTCCCAGTAATGCAATGTGAACCATTGTGTCACGTGAATACATTAAAAGTCCTTCAACTTTCTGATTGTCTTTGACACCTTTCATAAATGCTTCATTATCATTGCAGATGAAAATGTTCTCTGTTGGCAGTCAGGCTACACAGCATAACTTAACATATGATTAAACTCTTCAAAACTGTTACAAGCTTAGCTTAATGTAAATCAAACAAATAGTCCTGTACAGTTGTACGTCATGAGTGAAGTTGTTATGTTTAGGTAGTTCCTAATTTTTTCAGCATAGATAAGCATTTTGTCGCTGAAGTTGTGAATAGTGCATGTGGCCAGGGTGCGCTGGAGACTGCATGTGCACTAGTGGCAAACATGAACAGCTGTTATACTGAATCTTAGAATTTTGTATTGTACCACTTTTTTAAAAAAAGGAGGAAATAAGAAATTTTTGTGACCTGTGAAAGACTACAAAAATACAGTTTGGATAATCCAGATCTCTTGCTGACATTACTCTGTTAATATATTCTGGGGGACTGCAGAAAAACAAACAGTACCCCAGACAGTGTAACCACTAAAAACTTTTTTACAAGCTGAAAAATGTGGTGTCATGACATAAGGCAAACATTGGTATGTCGGACTATATATTTCTTTCCTGAATTAGATGCTAAGCGCATTGGAAACTTGGTAGGAGCCGGGAGATTCTGCCTCTGAGAAGCTATCCGCAATGGATCACTGCGTGATAATATGCCTTTGTGCGAGGCAGTGAGCCTCTAAACCTTGGGAAAACAACAAAAAAAAGCAGTGCCTGAATCATGTGTGTGAATATGTTACTGTGTGGTGGTTTTAATGTTTTCCAGCTTTGCTGTATGCAAAACCTATTACTATTTGTGTAATAACTATTGCACTGTTACATTTTGGTAGCCTAGCAGAGTATGCTAGACTGTGAGATTTTGGTTTACTTTAATGCTAATTCTGAGATATGTTAGTCTGGTTGCTGCTGCACAAGCAGCAGAGTTGTCTATGTCCTGAGGTTAACAAGAAAACTCAAGTAGTAGCTGACCGCTGTGATTTGATACAAGCATGAAGATAACTGGTAGAAAACAAGATGTGGCAGTTAATGCTTCTTGCCTATTGTTGTTCCAGTCCCTTGCAGTGTTACCTTAAAAATCTGCTCATGTGTAACCTTTGTACTGTGTCTTGCTGATACTTAAAGCATTCTTGTAGTTGAGTACAGACTTCAAAATGCAGTCCTGAAAAATTTTTCAGGAAAAGGTCTATATCTTTGTATAGCAAAGCATTTTTAGAATGCAGAACATAATATTTCTGGGAATAAAAAAGAAAAAGTGAGCCTTGTGAGCATGACATGGAAATATTTTTTGACAGTGTGGTTGGAGAAGATTTCATAGTTAGCCTTAGTACTTGTAAAAATATTCTGAATGTCTGTTGATCATGATGATGAAATTGGCATGGGACAAATTGCTGTAGAACGACAGTGGGGCAGGGGTGAGGGGATTTGAATTTCTGGTTGTGGTCTACATGAGGTTAGTTTTACCAAGTACTGCTGAAGACATTGGTCTGATCACTGCCAGACATTGCAGTGGTCAGATAATCTTCCAGGTTTTTTTTACATTTGATCGTTGTCTCATTTTCTTTTTGATGTGACTTTGGAATTACTTTGTGAGAGAGGTCAGGTTTCGTGTCTTGTGGGGAAAAGAAAAGTGTATTTCTTGCACTTTTGCCATTTCTCATGCTGATTTTGAAGAGATTGTAATCTTGGGTTTGGGTGGGTGGTTTGTTGTTGCTCTTTGTTGTTGGTGTGCTTTTTGGTGTTGTGGTTTGTTTTCATGGTGGGTTTTTTTTGTTTGGTTGTTTGTTTTTTGTTTTAGAAAAATTTTCAAGGAGACTTAGCTCTGTGAAGTTCAGGGTATTATTTTTTTTTAAGCTTTTTCAGTATGTCATGGGAATTGTAAACAAAAGAATGGTGTAAGACAGCCTGGGTAAACCAGACCTTTATTAGCTTTTGCTTTTTTGAAATATAGGACTACTTTTCTCCCTAAAGTACCTTTCCAATTGTTTGTATCTTTATAATTACCTTTGCAAGTACGTTTACTTACAACAGGTTGTCAATTTTGGGGGAGCGAGGGGAATGAAGAGGAAAACCTGCTGAACTTGCTGCTGTCTGTAAATGTACTTTGTCTCGACACTTTCAATTACTAGCAAGTTAGCTTATACCAAAATGAAAATAGTGCAATAACAAGAAGTACAGTAAAGGAAATTATTTGTATGGTCATGGGTGCTGTAAGGAGTACAAGTGGAATTTCTTTTTCTGCTGGGGTTTGTTTGGTTTTGGTTTTGTTTTTTTTTTTTAATTTGTCTTCAATCTTTAAAGAATGTTCAGCATTGCAGGATCAGAGTTCTTCTCAAGTGAAAAGTAAGGGAAATACAACTAACTTTTTTTTAACTTCAACCTAAATAGATTTTTTTCTTTGTTTAGCTTAGAGCAATAAATGTAGATCTCCAGACTGATGCTGCTCTGCAAGTGGATATCTCAGATGCACTCAGTGAGAGGGACAAAGTGAAATTCACTGTCCATACAAAGGTAAAAGCCTGGGTTTGTAGACTGACCATTTTCTTAATTATATAGAAAAGAGAGCTTGCTTAAACTGTTTTATTTAAACAAGTGTAAAACAATGGGAAGGAAATTAGAAAGTGGCATTATCTCATGTTTAAGAGACTGTGTTGCTGCAGTGCTCTAGAAAAAGATGGCTAAAAGGATAGCTAAAATGTTAAGAGGAAAAAAAACCTCTTTAGAATCTTCATTTTTTTGTCCCGATGTGTTGTCATGCCATTCCCATGCCTATTAGATGGCCTCTTTACAGGTAGAATCTTTAATATACCTCAGTATTTTTCAGTATAGTGTTTTTACTAGATTAACTGTTATTTCAGATTCTAAAACTACATTTCATAATGGAATTACATTCAAGAACATTTTTTAGTTAGTTTTTTTTTTTTTTTTTTAGGTTTGAATATTTATTGATCACAGAATCATAGAACAGTGGAAGTTGGAAAAATAATTCTGGCGGTTATTTAGTCCTACCTCTCCCTCACTCCCACTATTAAATCAGGGTGGAGCACATTTCTTGGGACTTGTCTGTTTGGTTTTTGAGTATCTCTGAGAGCAAAGACTGCTCAGTCTCTTTGGGCAACCCATTCCAATTGATCGCTGAGCTAATTAAGACAGGGGTAATTACTGCTGTATGAATTTTTTTTTGTCAAATCCATACTTGAATGATTGGATTATTTTTACAGGGATATTTTTGTTGTTCCTTCAAGGTGTTTTTGATATAGTAATTAACAACTTTTTGGTTTTTTATGGTCATTTTTCTTTAGTGTGCGTGTTTTGTGGGTTTGGGTGTGTTCTTGTGTGTGTGGTGTTTTTGTTTTTGTTTTTGGTTTTTTTTTTCTTTTTTTTAATAATTCTTTCTGCTTTTCACCTTCTAGAGTTCCTTACCAAATTTCAAACAAAATGAATTTTCTGTTGTCCGGCAACATGAAGAGTTTATTTGGCTTCATGATTCTTTTGTTGAGAATGAGGACTATGCTGGCTATATCGTAAGTATTACTGTTCTTTTGGTTTATATGTTCTGATTTCTGTGGGCTGTATCAAAAGTACTTGCGACTGCTTTTAAATGCAATGGAAATGGCAGGTGTCCATTTTAAAATCAGATCAGATGCTCTAATACTTCATTTTATGCAGTTGCACAAAATTTACGGTTAAAGCAAAACTTGGAGGAAAGTTACTGTAATTTTACACTTTCTTGCCTTTCACTCCTACAGAGCATGTAGCTTAAGCTGTACCCAAGCATATTTTTAGTCCAATGTGTTAAAAATGTGAGATAGGTGAACTGTATGACTCAATAGTATTGTTTTTGCAAGCTTATGTTTAGCGTAGTTACGAGTTTCATGTTGCCTTTGTTTTAGCTAGAATAGCAGAGTGCAGTAACTGAGCTCTAGTAATTACTTTCCCAATTTTCATTATGAAGATTAAAATTATTTTATCGTAAATCAGTTGGAGGAGGGAAAAAAAACAATGCAAATACTGTCTAGAACTACATAGAACCTTAATATACAACAACTTTTGTTTTGAAGTTTATTTCAGGCTTCCAAGGAACAGAGGTCCCAAAGCAGTCACGTTACAATGCTGCCCGTTAAAAATGGGTGTTGCTGTTCATACTTTAATTATAAATAGGAATATTTGTCATCTCGGTGTGAAAGTTAGGTATTAATTTTGTGTCGGGGGGGGGGGAGCATCTACTGATTCAGAATGTAAACATTGCTCATTGACTAATGGGTATATTATGATGAATATAATCTGTGATGTGTCATACTGTTCTTGAGGTAGTCTTACTTTAGTCAGAAAAGCTATTTGAAGTGACTAGACCTTCAGTTTAGTAATAACTAGTTTCAGACACTTGACTGTGTAGATGCTGGATTTTTTTTCTTTTTTATGAAGTATTAATGTAATGGGCAAATATGGGTGAAGTAAAATTTAAGCATAGTTTAGCTTTGGTTTGTCTCTACTGATAGCAATTCAGGATTAGTTTGCTGTTTTCTCTTTCAGTGTTAGTGTATTATATTACAAGATTAACCTAAAGACTTGTTTGTTATGTGCTTTGTTGTTTCAACAGTTGTATCTTTAATGTCAACAGCGCAGCAAGAAAGAACTAGTGCCTGCAAACAATGTGGAATGGTGTTTGGTTTTTTTCTTTGTTTAAAGTTTTGGGGAGTTAGAAATGGATGGTGTGAATACAGTTGTGGAATTTTTTTTTTTTCTTTAAACAAGAAATAATCGTTACAAAATAAGCTAAAGCAAAACTAGTTATAAAATATTAATTTCAAGTTTTAATTCATTGCCATGGGAAAGATGGTATTATTTGGTTTCTGTTGTAATTAAACTACTGAAGCTATTAGTTAATACTTCAGTAATCTTCAAGGACACTTGGCTAAAATTGTTATAGTAATGCAGCACGTCTAACTCGTGAATGAGAGAATTTATCCATAAATACTGTAATGAGTGATGAAAGAGAGCCATATATTAAAAAGCTGCAGGCAATCTATAGTTTCTGTACTGAATGGATGTTGTTTGACTGAGAAGATGAACAATTAAAAAAAAAAAAATCTGATTCAATTCCAGATTCCACCAGCACCACCCAGGCCTGACTTTGATGCCTCAAGGGAGAAATTGCAGAAGCTTGGAGAAGGGGAAGGATCAATGACTAAAGAAGAATTCACCAAGATGAAACAAGAACTGGAGGCGTATGTAGACTTGATTGCTACCTTTTTTTTTTAAATATCCCTCAACTTTTAATGCTGTTTGCTGTCCCATGTTTCTGATTTCTCTGTAATGGTTCTTTGTAAGTTATAGGCTTGAGAATCCAGATGCTATATAACCAGGGTCATTTTAATGATCATGATCAGAGCCATTAGGAAAAATGTAGAAAAAAATTAATGGAAGATTTTCCAAAATAGGGGAAAAAAAAAAAAATCGAGCTTGCTCTTGAGCATTCTTTTATAAGGAAACAAACTAGTTAGATCGTTTTGTTCACAGAACACCTGCAAAGGGAGAAGATAACCTCTATATTTTCTAGCTTTGGTGTTCTACATTTTATAAGCCTAATGAAACTTGAAGATTTATACAGGTAGTGATTGAACTAGGGATTTTTGCATGTGGTTGGTACTGTAAAAAGAGATGCCAACCTTCTGTTCCTCCAGAAATATGGAGATTACTAGAAAATACCTTTTTTTGACATTCCTGGTTTTTTTTTTTCCACAAGGAGAATATGCTTCCCGAAAATAGTATTTTCCCTTACTGTGTATTTAATGTGTGTTGAAATACCTGCTCTAAGGCTTTTTGTTCCATACTGAGTTACACAGTAAAGTTTCTCCTTGCTTCATCCACTTTTCTTATTATGCATTCACTTCTTTGATCTTTTTCCTGTCACTGGTTTCAGTTTTCAAGTGTATATTTACGCTACTTGTAGACTGCTTCTGTCAAGCTCTGAATTGGCAAGAAAAGTACATAGAACTCTTAGAACTGCTGCTTTCTCTTCCAACTCCAGCTGCTATGAGCAAATGTCTTGAAGAGCACTGTAGTAGTGTTACATGCAGCATAATTTCTAGCAGAGTAGATATACACTTCATATGCAGAAAACTGGAAATTAGCAAACACTATAGATTTTAAAGAATCTGTGGTTTTCCAGCGGCCCTGATCATGATTCTCTTGTGGTCTGGTTAGGGGTTGGATAACACAGAAAACTTTGGGTTTCTTCTACTGCCACCTCCATCCTCTGCATCCTCCTTTTTTGTCTTCACTGAATGACTACTACTCTCACTGAGATCAAACATCTCCCAACACTGGCCCTGCTGGTTTGCTGGTATGTAAATCTTAACCTCCTTGCACATAGTGGAAGCAAAAGTATTAATTATCATTTCACTGTTTGACCTCAGAATGGGGAAAAGTGCCTCTTCCTCATTTCTAGACAAGTTAAATCTTACTCATTGAATTTGCAAAGCAAAATGAATTCTAGCAAACATACAGTGATAAGAATCCTCTTAATTAAATCACAAATGAGTAATTGCTTTGAAGTTGAGTTGGCTGAACTGGGCAACTATGCAATTGTCATCGTTAAACTTGATTTTTTTTTTCTTTCTTGTACCTACTACATGTAACACTTAAGGTCACTTTTAGAACCACTATGAAGCACGATATCCACGTAAGCTTTGGCCCAAAGAGGCTAGGTGCTTTAACATGGAATAAAAACCTGCTATCTAAACAGCTAACAAAACTACATGAACATTTAAATAAGTAAGGAGGGTGCAAATAGGCAAGGGGATGGAGATGGGGAGGAAGGAATTTGCACATCAGCTACATGGTGCCTAGTGATTGTAGTCTGTATTTCAGTTTCTTGATTTTTGGGGGAGTTGGGGAAAGGACAATTAAATGAGGTTACAATTTCAGCAAACCAGTTAGTAGTAGCTAGCCTTAAAAATTAGAATGTATTTGTTGAGCCTTCATTAAAAGTCTCTCTGTAATAGGTTAGGCCTTCAAATTTTCCCCTACTGTTAACATTGTGCTATTTATTTATGTATGTATCAAGTACTGGAGTGATAACCTCTAGTGTATCAGTTTATAATTTTGTGTCCTTACTGAGGATCTCTTCAAGCTGCTCACTAGGCTTATCTTAAAATTAATTGCTTTATGTGAAATTCTTATGTCTTTCGTGTTTCTTGTTTTCAGTGAATATTTGGCAATATTCAAGAAGACAGTTGCAATGCATGAAGTGTTTTTGTGTCGTGTGGCAGCGCATCCTATTTTGAGAAAGGATTTAAATTTCCATGTATTCTTGGAATATAATCAGGATGTGAGTATTGAAAACTGAATTGCTGGCAAGAGAAATCAAGGTGTACTTTTATGGTAGGATGGAAAATTGATTAAGAGGGCTCTACCTCCTGGAGCAGATTGCATCAATTCCTTCATACCAGACATAGTTGTATTGTAAAAGAAAACCATTTAGTGTGTAGGAGTTAATTTTCCTGCTACCTGGGGAACCAAATGCACTGTGTGCTCTAGCCTCAGCATCAAAAAATATTAATGGGAATCCACTATGTTTTGGATAATAAGGATTAACCCTTTTCCTTTTTTGTAATTTCACATGACATTATACTTGTCTACTCTTGACTGACTGTTTCCTGGGGAAGGATGATGCAACGAAGACAAAACTAATTTTTAACTGTGGTTTAAATTCTGTTGCTATAAAAACTAGAGAGGATTTCTAATGAAAAGTTCTGATAGGTGAAACTTTTTGTTAATAATGTAGGTGAAAATGCAGTTGGTTTTTTTTTTCCTAGATATTGGACTAGTGTGGCTAACCACATGTTATATACCGAGTTGCTATCTAATTTTGAGTTAATGGAGAGGACTTTATGGATTCATTCTCTTTGGTGTTGGAGTTAGTGAGTTAGTGGCTGCTCATATTCTGCAAGCAGTTTATAGTTGCTTTTTAAAATTGCAGAAATCATCACTGTTGAAGAAATCATTACAAAGATTGGCTCAACTGAGTATATGCTTAACTTCAAAATATGTTACAGAGGATCCTCTTGCTTGATGTAGAAATGCTTACTGGTTTAGAAACTCGGTTTACCTAAATTTGGCAAATTTAGATGGACAGTAAGAGTGTGAGGCTGAAATGAACATTATCCTCATTACAGCGAGGGGTAAATTTGGTAGTTTCTAAAAATCAAAGGTCTGCCATTCTACACTTAAGATCGAAATCTGGTTATATTTGATTAACTCAACAGCTATACTGTGTGTGACAAATACTATTATTGCTAACTGAAATGCACACATTGTACATTTGATATTATATGTAGGTGCTGGAATGTTTCTGGGTTTGTTTTTCTGGAATAATATATTATAAAGAACAGTTTAATAAATGAGGTAGTCTGTCATCTGGGTGCATGGTTCCCTGTCCCCATTAATGCAGAGTACAAAGACTAAACAGAGACTGGGAAAGCTGGTTTAGTAGTGAGCTGTGGTATATAGTTCTGGGTTGGTTTTTTTTTTGTTGTTGTTTATCTTTTATTGTCTGCAGAAAATGATCTAAGTGGATAAATTAATTTGTTTTTCAGTTGAGTGTTCGTGGGAAAAATAAGAAAGAGAAACTTGAAGACTTCTTTAAAAATATGGTTAAATCAGCAGATGGTGTCATTGTTTCAGGAGTAAAGGTGATTACTGCTCAACATACCAATATTTAAAATGTATTAACATTGTTGCTCCTTCTTTTTTAATGAAGCAGAATTTTACATAGCTATAAAAAAGGGTTTGTTACAGTGATAGATACCTAACCTAAGAATTAGAGGCAAAGCATGGGAGGGAACTTGTGCCCCTAGGTGTGAGATAACTGAGAGCTATCTGATTGCTTCTGTGAAAGAGGGCTTTTGGCATGCTTTCTCCTGGCTTATGAAATTAAGCTTTTTTTTTTTTTAACCTGTAGATAATCAATAGTCTGTTTTATGCTCTGGCTGTCACTTTATATAGTGGGAAGGTGCACTAGCTACTAACACAGTGTGAATTTTACAGGCCTTTTAACATGCTTCTAGTGTTTGAAAGCCAAGAGCAGCAGTAGAGGTGATGCTATTTTTACCAGCAGATACAAGAAAGTAACCAAGACATTTTTAAAAAAAAAAAAGTTCATTTTGACTTTTCTAAGCTTTGAAAGATTGATTCTTATAATAATAAGCATAAATTCTGCTGAAGATGATGTTGCTCTTCTTTAAAGTCCAAATAACCAGCAGTTTTTATAAGCACAGTGTTCAAAGCCCATGTTGTAGGCTATTCCATGGTATTGACCATCTGTGCTATTTTAAAGGGGGTTTAAAAACAAATAAAACCTGAATATCTCAAATTGTAATACAGAAAATACTAAAATTAACATTTCCCAACTTCACAGAAATTGGTCATCAAGATCAGCGTTCCTCATCTAGAAGTTCATATTGTCTCTGCTGTGAATGCAACATCTGTACAACTAGGTGTCTTTCTCACCCCCTCCCCTTTTTCTAGGTAGATGTCCTTTTATTAAGTATTCTTTTATTAGTGTCCTTTTATTCTATTTTTGTGTCACTGAAGTGGTAGTTAGTAGTGAAATTATTTCCTTCAATTCAGGTTTAGTTATCTAGACCTTTAAAATGCTTGTTACAAATTCTTAATAAATTCTTAACAAAAATGCATGATAAGTGAAGAAGAAATCGGTTTACATAAATGGTGTCTCAGCCAATAAAAATAGATTGCATTTCATAGAATGGTAGGGGTTGGGAGGGACCCCTGGAGCTCATCGAGTCCAACCTCCCTGCCAATGCAGGATCACCCAGCGCAGGCCACACAGGAACAGATCCAGGAGGGTCTTGAAAGTCTCTAGGGAAGGAGACACCACAGTCTCTCTGGGCAGCCTGTTCCAGTGCTCTGTCACTCTCACTGAAGAAGTTTTTCCTCATGTTGAGGTGGAACTTCTGTGTTTCACCTCTGCTACCATTACCTCTTGTCCTATCACAGGACACAACTGAAAAGAGCCTGGCCCCTTCTACTTGACACCCACCCTTCAGATATTTGTAAACATCAATAAGGCCCCTTCTCAGTCTTCTCTAGGTGAAACAGTCCCAAGGGTCTCGGCCTTTCCTCATAAGAGATGTTCCAGTCCCTCAGTCAGCTTTGTAGCTCTCCACTGGACTCTTCTCTGGTATTTCCCTGTCCCTCTTGAACTGGGGAGACCAGAACTGACCAGAATACAGATGTGGTCTCACTACTGCACAGTAGAGGAGAATTTCCCTTGACCTGCTAGACACACTCTTCTTTATGCACCCCAGGATATCACTGGCCTTCCTGGCCACACAAGCATGCATCATAGCAACATGTCACAGCAACAGCAGTATACGCAAATTTACTCTGCAATTGCCCTGTACAGAGTGAGTGAAATCTTGGGTTTTAATGTGGGGTTTTTTGGTGGTGTTTTGGTGTTTGTTTGTTTTTGTTTTTGGTTTTTTTTTTTAGGATGTGGATGACTTCTTTGAACATGAAAGAACATTCCTTGTAGAATATCACAACAGAGTCAAAGATGCCTCTGCCAAATCGGATAAAATGACAAGATCACATAAAAGTGAGTTATTTTTCCAGGGTGAAAATAGTACTCGTTAAGCATACAGAAGTGGTTCATAAGGAGCAGTAATTTTAAATTTTCTTTTGTATGCAAAAAGTCAATTATTTTCTCTAAGTGTAGTCTTCCACTAGTCTGAAGAAGTTTAATCTGACTTTCAAAGTTTAGCTTTTGCTGTAATAGAGTACATGGAGCAAGAGCAGCCTGGTGCAACAATGAAGATATCTTGATTCTTCATGCTGTCCCTTTGAAGAGAAACGCACTTTATGTAATAATATATTTTTTAAGTCTGATTCTTAAGTCTTTGAAATGTAAAGGTGGGTAATACAGCAGTATATGTGATTGTACTCCTAATGAAGTTGCTCTTGATTGGATGAGCTTGCTTTCATCAGAGTGCAATTTCTTGGTGCACTAGGCATTGCATTACCTTGCTGAGCAGCAAACTCTTACTTGGGTCAATAGTTGTAGGCTGGGGAGTCAGGTTCCGTTTTTCAGCCTTTTAGAGTGAAGACTGGAATGTGTACACTGAGTAGCTTGGTTTGCAGGACGCCTTTTCTTACTGAGGTGAGATTTTGCACTTAGCTATTGATTTATCTTCCTGAGCTGAGTTCTAGTGGATGTGATTTCTGGAACATCTATGTACAAGTGCAGTGCATTTATTTGAGACAATGGAAAATCTTTGGTTTAGGATTACTGTGTTTTGAGAAGCTTGGAAGAGATTGACCTTTATTGCCCTTGATTTTAAGTTTTGGTGCCTAGACCAATCAAAATGGAACTGCTAGATTCCAACTACCTTCTTGAAGTTTGTGCCTGATTCACAAATTCTGTCCTTGCTATCTACAGTAATAGAGTGCACACAAAACCAGACCACAATCCTTTTATGAACCTCCATTGGTAAGGACTATAAAGTGGATGTTGAATGAGACATTAAACCAAGAATTTACTGAGCTCTTCAGATGCTTCTCTTGCCATTGTATAAAGAATGAGTCTTCTGTAGCTTTATTATGTATATCGTAGCAGATAGGGAGATTCAGTTATTGCTTAATGAAGCATAAGGGACCTTGTGACTGCAGTCACATCCCACCTGAAGTGAATGGTGTTTTGTTTGCTTTCTTTAAAATGAAAACCAAACTTCATTCATCATAGTTAGGTGCCAAACTTTAGGTAGTGAGAGAACCTTTCATGTTGGTTGTAGAACCAGGAAAATTGATAGAAATGTAGAGGGTCTGATGGGAAAGGATTGATCAAACTCATGACTGGTTTTCAGACTCAAATCGCCTAGGATGTTTTATTGACAACTTTTATCAAACTGTGAACTGGGACAAATGTCACCTTTTGAAATTCTGGCAAGTAGAGCATTGACCTGGGAAACCTATTTTGGAAATGGACAACCTGTAGTTTATGAGTAACTTATCATTGACAGCGAGCTGCAGGATTTGCAAATATACTGACTTTTTATTTCCAGTAGAAAACCAATTTTTTGTTTATACAGGAGAAATAGAAGGGGAGGTTAATGACTTCCTAATACCATTCTTCACTGTAATCAACTGCACTGATTCCCTTGGGATGTAAGGAGTAATAAATTGGATGGAAGGTGTGAACCACTCAACCTGTTAAAAAAAGCTTGTGTTATTAACAACAACAACAAGAAGCTGGCTCAAAGGCTTATAAACTTAAAAAATAACAACCAAATACATTTTTCCTGTTAATTGCTTAGATCTGGTAGTGTTTTCATCATCCAGTGAATTTATACTAATAACTCTTTAAAAAAGCCACCTATGCAAAGATTTTATGATTACTATATAGCAGTACCTCACTAGTTGACTTATGCAGCCTTTACAATCCCTGCTCCTAATTCCATTGTTTAAAATGCTTTAATACTAATGCTACTTCAACCAGTGATGTCTTATTGACGAAGTAGGCATTTCCTGAAAACTAGGTGTGCACTAGAAAAGATGGTGTGCTTTTAGCACTGTATTTTGGTAGTTTGAAGTTTGTATTCAATGTACTGGTCTCAAGCATGGGCTTACTCCTCATTATTGTTAGACTGTGATTTTAATTTTTTTTAATTCTTTTTTTCTTTTTTTTCCAAATAGCTTTAGATACAGATTTAAATTTAGACTTTAGCTATTGAGCTTGTACATCTTCCACCAAAATAAAAACTAACAAAGTTTCACAATAAATTTACTTAGCAGTTGCTAATTATATTAAATGTTTCTAGATAAATTACATAATTCATGATGTGGTAAGAGCACCATGTTAATTGTGTGAAGTTAGACTTCATAGTAAGTTACATGGTTGAAATTTTATTTCTGCTTTTGTGTTAAAGCATGTTCCTTTTAGAAAAACACCTACTCTTGAAGAAAGAGAAGAACTTCAAAATTTTCAGAAAAAAAGAGGAACAAAGTATTAAAACAAGTGCTTGCTTCTTTTTCTAGATGTGGCGGATGATTATAATAGAATTGGTTCATCATTATATGCATTAGGAACACAGGACTCCACAGAAATATGCAAGTAAGATATTGTTAATAACTTATGGGGGAATTTGCTAAGTAGGAGTCAATGGTGACCTGCTGAGATCAGTAGCTCTCTGAGAAAGAATTCATTATAATTATATCACATTAAGGTATTTTTTTCTGTAGTATTGCATTTCTTTAATAGGCTGCTTTAATATTTGTCTGGGAAAAAATGCTATTTTCTGCAGTTTGTATGTAGAAAATTACACAGATGAGATAGAAAAGTCCTCATAGAATAAGAAACCAACCCAACTCTTTCACCAGTTGGGAGGGGTTTTTGTAAGCATTTTAAGTGTTTTGATATGTGCAGGTCTCAGTCTGAGTGTACTGCTTTTTGTGGGTGTTCCCTGTACCAACATCTTGAAAAATAGTTTTGCTGATCTGGCAAATTTACTGAAGAAAAGAAAGGAATCTGCAGAGATGATAAAACTTTGAAAACAGAAGAGGCTCTCTATGTACAGATGTTTGTCCTTCAGTCTTTCCGTGACTGTCTTGAATATGAAGTTTGGTGTATCTGAAAGTAAAACTAAGTTAACTAGCTTAATGATGTTGATGCTTGTGAGCATGTACACTTATTTGAGTTAGTGTGGCAACAGATAGGAGCGTGAAAGTGAACTTATTTTTATTAATTTACCTGAAGTGCAATGATATACTTGCAAATGTGTCAATAGTTTACATATTGATTACTTTGATTATAGTATTGAGATTTGATTAGTCCGTTAGGGTCTATCAGAAATTGTGTCTCTTCTGTCAAAATACTATAATTTGGCTGTAATTCAGTCTGCTGCTACATTGTACCCTTGTATTGTCTCCTGTGATGATGATGATGCATGGTCACTCAGACACCCTGAATTCCAGGTAGGGCATGGTACTTGGAATGTTTACTGTGTGAAGAAAAGTACATTCAAATTTGAGAGAAGGATGCTTGATGATATTGTAGGTCTGTTAACCAGGGTGGTAGTGTTTGGAGTTTAATTTACAGAA
This sequence comes from Ceryle rudis, assembly GCA_033439905.1. Taxonomy (NCBI): domain Eukaryota; kingdom Metazoa; phylum Chordata; class Aves; order Coraciiformes; family Cerylidae; genus Ceryle; species Ceryle rudis. The sequence continues at coordinate 14,468 of JAAGNO010006759.1, read as the reverse complement.
GCATAAAGACTCAGTGAGGATCTGTGCAATTATTCTTCAGTAAAAAACATGCTTTGTTTGTCCCTTACCTTCTCTTGAGTTGTACAACTCCCAGGTGTTCAAAGTTCTACAGTTTGAAACTGTTACATTCTCTGAGTTCTGTGAATTACAATTCTAAATCTTTATTGACAGACAAGGATTATGAGTTCTACAGAGTAATGAGACTGTTCAAATTAATTTTGTAATATAAGTTGTTTCCTTTGTGCAGGTTTTTTCTGAAGGTATCGGAGTTATTTGACAAAACAAGGGTATGTACTATGAAAACTTTTTAAGTTTTATTCTTTGTGCACATCCTGGTAGTGGCAAGACATCTTGTATCAACTAGACATTAATATGTGAATGTTTTATGGATGCTTACATATGAATCATTTAAGCAATGTGTGCTAGGGAATGGACAAACTGAAACGCAAAAAGGAGGCCTGCAGAGGGTGGACAGGTGGCCTAGAAGGAATACAGAGAAATTGTCCAAGCAGGACAATTAGGAAAACCAGAGCTGTGATAGAATTAAATCTGGCTGGGGTTGTCAGGCGCAACAGGAAAAGCTTCTACAGGTATGTTGGTGATAAAAGGAAGACCAGGAAAAATGTAGGCTCTCTCCAGAAGGAAACAGGAGAACAAGTTACCTGGCATATGGAAAAGGCTGAGATACTCTTTTTGCCTTCATCTTCACCAGCAAGTGCTCCAGCCACACAGCCTAAGCTTCAGAAGGCAAAGGCAGGGACTGGAGAATGAAGAGCCACCCACTGTAGAAGATCAGGTTTGAGACCATCTGAGGAACATGAGAGTGCATGTGTCTGTGCAATGTGATGAGATGCATCCACGGGTCCTGAGGGAACTGATGTGTGAAGTTGCTAAGCCACTATCCATCATATTTGAGAAGTCATGTCAATCTGATGGAAGTTCCTGATGACTGGAAAAGGGGAAATGTAACCCCCGTTTTTAAAAAGGGGAAAAAAAGAATACCAGGGAAACTACAGGCCAGTCAGTCCCACTTCTGCATCTGGCAAGATCATGGAGCAGATCCTCCTGGAAACTGTGCTAAGGCACATGGAAAATAAGAAGATGATTGGTGACAGCCAACATGGCTTCACTAAGGGCAAATCATGCCTGACAAATCTGGTGGTCTTCTATGACGGAGTTACAGTGTTGCTGGATAAGGGAAGGGCAACTGGTGTCACCTACCTGGACTTACGCAAAGCTTTTGACGCTGTCCTGTGTAACAGCCTTGTCTCTAAATTGGAGAGACATGGATTTGACAGATGAACCACTGGGTGGTTAAGGAATTGTCTGGATGGTCACACTCAGAGTTGTGGTCAACAGCTTGATGTCTGAATGGAGACCAGTGACAAGTGGCACTCCTCTGGGGTTGGTATTGGACAGGGGACTGGCACTGTTTAATATCTTTGTTGGCACATGAATGGTGGGATTGAGTGCACCCTCAGTCAGTGGCTGATGACACCAAGTTGTGTGGTGCAGTTGACATGCTGCAGGGAAAGAGATGTCATTCAGAGTGACCTTGACAGGCTTGAGTGCTGAGCCTGTGCAAACCTCACGAAGCTCAATAAGGCCAAGTGCAAGGTCCTGCACCTGGGTTGGGCCAACCCCCAGCATTGATATGGGCTGAGCAATGAGTGGATTGAGAGCAGCCTTGTGGAGAAGGACTTGGGGGTGGTGGTTGATGAGAAGCTCTATATGACCTCGTAGTGTGTGTTTGCAGCCCAGAAAGCCAACTGTATCCTGTGTTGTATCAAAAGAAGTGTAGCCAGCAGGTTGAGGGAGCTAATTCTCCCTCTACTTCCCTCTCATGAGACCCCACCTGGAGTACTGTGTTCAGCTATGGGGCCCCCAACATAAGAAAGACATGGACCTTTTGAAGTGAGTCTGGAGGAGTGCCATGAAGATGATCAGAGGGCTGCAACACCTCTCCAGTGAAGACAGGCCGCATTAAGATTGTTCAGCCTGGGGAAGAGAAGGCTCTGGGGCGACCTTATAGTGGCCCTCCAGTACCTGAAGGGGGCCTAAAAGAAAGCTGGAGAGGGACTATTTACTAGGACATGTGGTGTAAGGAGAAGAGGACATGTTTTTAAACTGAAAGAGGATAGATTTAGATTAGATGTAAGGAAGGAGCTCCTCACTGTGAGAGTGGTGAGATACTGGAACAGGTTGCCCAGAGAAGTTGTGGATGCCCCTTCCCTGGAAGTGTTCAAGGCCAGGTTAGATCAGGCTTTGACCAACCTGTTCTAGTGGGAGATGTCCCTGCCCATGGCAGGGTTGTTGGAACTAGGTGATCTTTAAGGTCCTTTGCAACCCAAATCATTCTATGATTCTGTGAAAAAACATAAGATTTCAGTCATGTGTTGTGTAAAATGATTGATCCTTAAGGACCCTGCAGCCTCCTAAACATTTCTAGGCAGTCTTTCTGTCTTCTGTGTAATACACTAGCAAAGCTGCTGTTCTCAAATGCTTAGAAGCTTTCTATACTTGTTACTGGGTATCACAGAACACGTTATGGAAAAAGAAATGAAGAAATACAATCCTTAAGCCAAAAAGTGGCAGTCATGCTGCTTTATTCTGAAGCCAAGATCTGTTTCTGCAATTATTTGACTCAGAAATACTACTGCTGATGCTTCTAACCACATTTTCAAATATATTATCTCTTTTTGCTGTTACTTGTTTGGCTTGGTAGAGCCCAATGCATGCACTGCATTGAACTCATTGCCATGTACCAGAAGACTTGTGAATGAAGAATTCATGCATTTTCTTAAACACAGACAGTTGCATCTGCATAAGAAAGAAAATGAAGTTAATGTAATTGTTTTCATTGACCTAAAATGTCACCTTTTAGATATTTATTTTTGTTTTAAGATTAAAAAATGTACTTGCAGACTCTTCTAAATTCACAGGAATGTCTGTTTCAAATACAAGCCAGTAAGTCTATCGGTCTTTTGGACCATTCAATACGTGCAGTTACACAGCTAGTCTGCAAAGGTGCTGAAAAAATTTGTTTTGCTTTGATCTCAAAAAGAACACAAAACTTGTGCAACTTCCTGTAGTAGATAAGTTTTTGTGTCTCTGCTGTTTTTCTAGTATGAGAGACATATGATTGAAATTCGGAAGAAAGCATTGTTTAAAATAGAAAGCTAGTTTTTGATTACTGCTTGCACAGCGGGTTATTGCTTACCTTTAAATCCAGAATCCTAACGATGCTTCTCATGTCTCTTAAGTATTCTGTCACAAATGCATGATCTTGGTTTTTGAAAAATACAATCTACCGATTGCTGTTGTATATTTTCTGTTGTATTTACATCATACAAGTGAATATAAAAAGTCTGGATGTTTTTAAATTGATGCTTTTACTTACTCTTTTTCCAGAAAATAGAGGCCCGTGTATCTGCTGATGAAGATCTTAAACTTTCCGATCTTCTGAAGTACTACCTAAGGGAATCTCAAGCTGCTAAGGTGAATTTATGGGGTTTTTGTTCTGTGTTTTAATCTTAAGAGGAATTAAAAAAAAAAAAAAAAGAGAGAGAAAGGATCATCTTGAGAAATATGCGGTAGATAACTTCAAATGCTGCCACCTCTAGCCAGCAATTTCTCCCTCAACTGTAAAACGTGGATCTCTGTTGTATATAAGGAATAACAATACAGTTGCCAACTGTGGGACTGATAGTCTGAAACTGTGTGATCCGCTTATCAAGGCCAAATTGTGCAGTGGAAGGCTTGTTGGTAAATTGTTCATATGTTTGCTACTTGTAGATCACAAGCAATTCTATTTTTTTTTTTTAATATTAAATTTGAATACCCCAGATGATCTGCAAAGGCTGATACAGAAACAGTGTCCCTAATTTGATATTCTGTACTTACAGAAAATTTTATTCTTAGTGGTGCTTGATGTAAGATGACTAAGTAACATGACAGGATGAGGAAGCATTTGACAGAAAATTTCTGTAGTTAGAAGATCACAACAATAGCTGTCACATAAAAAGTGCTACTGTTTCTTGGGCCCCTGTGTGTGTATTTCAAATACATAATATAAATTTATTTTGTTTCTAATCTAAGAAGCTGTGAAGCTTCCCTTGTTTACCCCTTCTTAGGCTTTCTGGCGTATCATCTAGGCCATCTGTTGCTAGCCTCAGTCAGACAAGATGCAAACCAAACAATATTAAATTGCATGTCTGATCGGGTATGGACATTCCTGTGACTTGCAGGAAAAAGTAAAGTGAACGCAAATAATTCAGGAAGAACTGAAATACAAGAAGAAAGATGAAAATTAATCACTGGGTTTATTTATTATTTATTGCTTGGTATATACTAAAATCCTTGCATAGTTTCTTGTAAACGCTATATATCCTTCATGTTGTTTGTTGTTGGTTTTGTATGTGTTTGTTTTGTTTGTTTTTTCTAGGATCTTCTATATAGAAGATCTAGATCACTAGTGGATTATGAAAATGCTAATAAGGCATTGGATAAAGCAAGAGCAAAAAATAAAGATGTGTTGCAAGCTGAAACTACTCAGCAAATATGCTGTCAGAAATTTGAGAAGATTTCTGAATCAGCAAAACAAGGTATGCAGGTGGTGTTTGATCCTACATTAGGAATTGAAAATTAACAGATTTTAGGATATTACTGAGAACAGTTTTTTTGATCCATTTCATAAGTAGAGCTATTATCTCTGAAGCATATTTACTTATTTTAGAAAGTTAAAATTGTGTTTTCCTTTGGACCCTCATAGCTAGAGGAACTCAGTGATGGTGTGCTTTCATCCAACAGTGTAGCAGTTATCTTTGAGTGTGGAAAGTGTTGAGATCAAACTTGAGATTTTTCCTGTTGCCTTCTCTCACTATTTACATCTTCCATTGTAACAGTTTGGGGTCAGGGTGGCCCCTTACACCAATAACAGATGCTCTCTGTTAACTCCCCTCCCTCCCCAAAGGGGAAGAGAAAAGGAATAAGGGAGAGAGACTTAGTGA
>JAAGNO010006757.1:1546-39169 GCA_033439905.1 Ceryle rudis | reverse complement strand
AGGAAGGAAGGAAGGAAGGAAGGAAGGAAGGAAGGAAGGAAGGAAGGAAGGAAGGAAGGAAGGAAGGAAGGAAAAGGGGGGGGGGGGGGGTAAAACTATTTGTCTGCCATAAAGGTTAGGCAACAATTAAAAACTGAGGGAAGGAACTTCTCAGCTGGCCTGGGGCAGGGCAGCATCAGCTAGTCCCAGCTACTGACTGGAGTCTATGTGATTTAATGCAGTGCTCCACGTCCCCCTATTCATTTACTGGGCCCCACCCAGCTTCAGATAGGCTTTTGAGCACAGGCCTACAGGAGCTAAACCACAGTCCCACCTCTCAGGGTTACAAACCTGCTTCTGAAGCCACTGTAAGCCAGCCTAAGAAAAGCCAATGGAGTCTATAAAGGGTACAAAACGCTACAAAGAAAAGCATGCCATGATGCTCACATTTGCTAGAAGGGTACCACACCAGAGGAGGTAACAACAATACTAGAGGAAATAAATCAGACAACAGAGAAGACCAACAACTTTTGTCTGTCTCTGCAAAAGCCTTGAATGACATCTGCTGAATGACAGTGTGACTCAATTTGCAAAGTCTTATTTTTAATTGAAACAGTTACAAATTACATAAAAAATGAATGGATGACTTTTTGCTGTGCTTGCAAAGGTGAAATGTGGGACTGTGGAAGGGGGTGACATTGGCGAAGGAACTAACTTTTAAATGATAAAGAAAAATGAACAGGGGAGGAAAAGAGACGGGATTGAAAGAAATGGAGCAAGGAGAACATTATTTTGTGTAAATTAAATTTAAATAAAAAAGGATGAGACTGGCTCTGATCTTGTCATGCTGAAGTATTTTAAGGCCAGCAGTAATAAGAGAATGTTATACAACACGAGTACCCCATGGATGCCAGTTCCACCTTTTTTCTTTTCTAATAATAAAGCTGCTGATGCACATTTGTCAAGAAGACAAATAAACACCCTTTATATTGACCAAAAATGGCAGCCTTAGTCACTTAGCATCCTCAGAGTTCACCTGCATCACAGCAAGGAACAGTGAAATCTACTAAAAAAAAAGCAAGAAAGTGCTTCAGAAATGTTAGGCTACCATTTGACCAGTCTTTCAAGACTCTGTTTAAGAAGATGGGCACAGCAGAGGGTCCTTTTCTGTACCTTGATGTTTTCAGATTGCTGTAGAAGATGGTTTCTTCCACTCCAGTCTAGGGAGCTCAACAAGAGTTGCAGAGAAAATCCATGTGAGCAGCAACAGCCATAAAGGAAAACTGTGACCCTCTACGCCTATAAAGTGTTTTCATGGTGTTGTCATGGGTGGATTCCTCCTGAGGGCCAGCAGACTTTGTCACTTAAGAAAAAGAAGAAAGAAGATGGCAATATTCAATCACATGCATAAAATCTGGCAGCATTAAAAGAAAGATTTATGCTATTCCCAGAGAAATGCTGCACAGTAATGTTATTATTAGGTGTGATGGTTTGACCTTGGCTGGACGCCAGGTGCCCACTGAGCCGCTCTATCACTTCCTCCCCCTCAGCCGGGCCAGGGGGAAGAAAAATAAGATGAAACTCATGGGCTAAGACAAAAGCAGTTTAATGAAGAAGCAAATCAATGCCATATGCTGAAAGAAAACAAAGATTTAATCTCTACTTCCCATCAGCAGTCGATGTCTGGCCCTTTTCAGGAAGCAGGACTCCAAACATGTAGTGGTTGCTCTGGAGGACAAGCCAGTGCCCCCCTTCCCTCGCCCCCTTCCTTTTCCTCCCAGCTTCCTAGTTCAGCTGACGTTATACAGTATGAAATATCCCTTTGGTCAGTTTGGGTCAGCTGTCCCAGTCGCATCCCCTCCCCAGATCTTGTCCACCCCATCCCACAGCAGGAGGAACGTTGAAAACCAGCCTTCGTGCTGTGCAAGCCCTGCCCAGCAGTAGCCACAACACGGGCGTGTCATCAGCACCTTTCCAGCGCCCAAAGCACAGCACTGGGAGGGCTGCTGAGGTGACAATTAACTCCAGCTCAGCCAGACCAAATACATTAGGCATGGCTCAAATTTCATCTGTTGTTGTCACATGCCATAAACTACCAAGGCAAAGATGTTTACCTATTGCAGACAACTGCATGGAGGCATATAGGTTGAGTGGACCACTGATAAGTCAGTCACAGGGCAAACACAAGGTAAGACAGATAGCAGCCAGAGGCATTTAGTTTGTAGAATGGAAGACAAGCAAAATCTTGTTTCTGGTTTCACGCAGGCTGGATCAGCAGGCTTCAAGGAAGAAACAGCAATGAATTATTAGCTTTTTGGAATGAGAAAATAGCAGTTAAAGGTTGACACTAAGAAAAACTGTACAATTCACTGCCACAGGATGTTGAACTCAATCGTATATATTTGTTCAAAAATATTTAGACTCATTCATTCACATTCAGTTATTATTAAACATGACAGTTAGGATGTAACTGCCCTGTCAGAAAGTGCCTGAACATTGTCAGATGTTCACTGTCAGATGTGAGTCATTTCATACTGGCTCTTTCCCTTACAAACACTTTCCCTGAAAATTGTCTATTGGACAGCAGCAGAACTGGGACACTGGGCTAGCTGAAGCTCTGGCCTGACCTCCTGTGGCCTTTCTTCTGGTCTTATGACAGCAAATCCACATGGCATACTAAAGGCATAAAATGTCTGTGTGGCACCATATATTCATTGCAGTAAATGCCAGGCTAATGCAGGTAGCCAGATGCTCAGAAGCAGCTGCCCTTCAGCTCTCCTGCAGTCTGAGCAGAGACATTCTGTCAGCCCTGAAGACCACATAGGCACATACTTAGACAAACAGACTCTTATCGCAGAGGCAAAGTTATTAGTTGTTTCCTCTTCCACCCTTGAAGGAGGACAGTGATAGACCATCACTGGGTGAGCCCCAAGCCCCTCAAAGCCTTCCCTTCCCTTCACGCAGCACAAACAGCCCTACTGAGCTTTAGTCAGGCAACTGACAGTGTGTAACATTGAAGTCCAGGGCTCAAAGCTGCAGTCTAGTTCAAAAAAGTACTTATTTGTACAGTTTCTAACATTGTATTTTTGTATAGTAGTACTGACTTTTGACTAGTATGTGCAATGATAGGGCAGTTATATTCACAATTGATTTTCCCATTCCAGAGAGGCAGATGTATATATAAGCAAATACTTTTTTAATACCACACAGAAGGAAGAAAAGGATTTTTATATGACAAATCTTTTCTAGCCAAATGTAGGTGTGTAACTGAAAATTAAATAGAAGCATTGATCTTCAGTATGGGCTAAGCCTTAGAGAGAGCTCCTCTCAATCTTTTTCTTGTTTGGGGAGCCCTCTGTGTTTCACAGTGGATGCCTGCCTGGTTGAATTAAATGTAAACCCACTGGCAATCAGCTTGCTGGGTTTAGTTACCTGCCACAGGCCCCCAGATGTAGTCCTTGGACCGCTGATCCATGACCACAGGTTTTGGAATCACTGCTGTAATCCTCTAAGATTTGGGAGCACCTTGGTGTGCTGAGGGGCTGGAGGTGTAACGCTGCATTATGAATCTCCTCATAAATTCACCCCTCAGATCTGGTATCACGCACAAGCCTTTCCTTTGCCATTGCACAAACAGGAATGGACAAAGTGGAAGTCCTCCTTTGTTGGGCAATGGTGGAAGGTGGGGTGCGGAGAGTGCCCTTGTTTAGGGACAGTGTCCAAATCTGAATCAAATCACCACACTTTCCCCTGGGGAAATATGAGATGAACAAAGATCCCAGGAAAGGAAAGGGAAAGGGAAAGGGAAAGGGAAAGGGAAAGGGAAAGGGAAAGGGGGATACAAAAGATTTGCTAACAAGACCAAGGAGCGGAGGACACGGCAACCAAACTCCACACCGCTCGCCGAGACACGAGGCCGTTGCCGAGCCGGGCATACCACCCCTGCAAGGCAAAAAACAGCCCCTCGGGGGCTTCAGTTCGGGCAGCTGCCGCCTCTCCTCTCCTCCCCTCCCCTCCCGGGGCGTTGCTCCCGGTGCGCAGAGGAAAGGGAAGACACGATCCTTTTGCCGGGTCTCACACTGACACCTAGTGCCCAGCGCCCAGCACCCGCAGAAACTCGGTGGGGCCAGCAGCTCCCTCAACCTCCGCCCGGCCTCTGAGGGGCTCAAAAGAGCAACTTCTTGACGCCTGGGGTTATTTTGGTTCTTCGTCTTTCTTCCTCTCTCTGCTGCCCGAGCCTTGGAGCAGAGCTGGGGGAGCGAGGCGAGGCGGGGGTGCGGCGCGGAGGGGTAGGTGGCCAAGCCGACGTCCAAGGCTCATATGGTCTGCACCGGGTACGCAGAGTGCACCGGAGCCAGCGTACAGCGGTGCTTTTTCTCCGCCTCCAGCCAGTTTCAGCTCGAGGACTTTTGTAGGAAAAATGAATGGGCTTGTTTTTAACGACCCTCGGTGGGAATTTGTGGAATTGCGTTTTGAGCCCGCGTTTAGCACCATCACTGCCCTGGGGCACTGAGAAGCTCTTTGAGTAATTGGCCAGGCAGTGGGTAAAGCAGTCCTCTCTTCTGTCTGTTTTCAACTTGCCACCAACGAGTTACACCTGATGATCCCATTACCTGCAGGTCAAATACTACAGGCTTTCTTGGTCTGATTTTTGTTATTCATTCGCTTTCAGGCAAGGATTTGGAGAGAGACACGTATTCCTGTGCCCTCAGTGACGGCTGGAGGCACCCTCCCTCACTGATCAAAGGTGATCGCAAGTTTAAAAGTAGGAGAAGCAACATATTGGATGTAGACACTCAAGGGAGACTGGAAAGAGGAGCAGGAAAGGGGACCAAAACAAAGAGTCAAATCCCATTGCCCTCTGTCAACATATCCAGTAGTTAAGCTCCAGGGAGGCAGAAAAACTGTGAAAGGCGATGAGCAAAGCTGGTAAAAAAACCAAACAGGCACAGCCTGCATATGAATAAACTTAGTCTGCAAATCAGAAAAAGATTTCCAATAATGAGAAGAGTGAAGATGAGGAACTACCTTGGGAAGAAAGAGCAGGGACAGCATTTACTACAGTTAAGGTGGAGATTGATCGGTTTCTGGAGTGCATATCATGGTAGCCACTAGTCACAGGAGGCTCTTTTTTGGTACCTATGCACCTATGAGTTTATAAACTCCTGTGTTGTTACAAAACAGATGAATACACAAACCTGGCTACAACCAAACAATTACCAGTTGAGCAGAGCAGAAGCTTTCATCAAAAACATGTAGTCAGGAAAACATGTGTTGCTGTGAGACAAGTTCTTTGACAGTATGTCATATTTGAAATATAAAGGGGAGTTTCAAAATGTCTGAGGGGAATCCAGAACCTGGCAGCATTTCCAAAATGAGATGCAGTCTTGCCAGCATAAGTGTCTGTTCCGCCACTGAATCTCTGATGCTGAAAAAAGCTTGTGGCAAAGCAGCATAAATGTAATATGGGTCAGTGGCATAAGCGTTGCTTTTGTTTATTAGAATGTGAAATGAGTTGAATATTTTTCATCAGTTATAATTATTGATATGCATGGGTGTAAACATGCAGTTTCTTGAGCTTTCTGGTTAGGCTGTTGCTGCTCAAGGCCAGCCACAGATTTAGCAAACCAAACCCACAAGGTCGGCAGAGCACCAACTAGACTGGTAAGGGGGGGTTGACATGTGTCTACAGTTATGTTACAAGTAAGAAAGCACATGAGATGTCGAGACTTGCCCAAGCTGCATCCAGAGTGAGACTGCAGGGAGGGAGCTGGGACTCAAGGACAGACCTGCCACCTGTCTGGGGCAGGGGGTGTGCAGTCCTGTGGATAACCATCATCAAAAGTATATCAAATTGGTTGCACAGGTCTGGTCTGTTAAGAAGACAGCAACAACCTTCTGAGTTAACAGAGCTGACAAGTGGACTTCTGTCTGGACCTTCTGAAAATCAAAAGGCTCACACGTGACTCAATAATTAAGGGCACTGTTCCCCAAATTGTCTGACCTATTCAATAATTCTTAGTCATATCCCGTGCTGTATTGGTCCCTGTCACTTTCTAAATGCTGTCCTCTCAGGAGCCCAGATCCACTGGCTGTAGTGGAGTGAACTGGGGACTGCAGTTTGGCTATGTTGCTTCACTTCTTCAAGTATATTCTTGTATCTTCCTATGCAAAGAGTGTCAGGAAGGCATCCTAATGGGTAGCAGCTTCAAGTTGTCCCATGCAAAGCCATCACATTTTTATTGCAGTTTAGCATTTTTGTTATGTAATATATTCACTGCAGTTGCATACTTTTAATAATTAACCCCATCTCCCCATGCTTCCAGGCAGCCCTTTCCCCCCCTCATTCTAGTAGTAGTTATGGGCTACACACTCATTCAGAAAGTATTTAGTATAGGTTCTCAAGCCATTTGACAGTGCATTGTTATCACTCAGGAAACACTTCAAGAACAATTTTTAGGAGCTTATGTCACAAGATGAAAAGCCAAGGAGTGAACTACTTATCAATGACACCTTCAGTGATTTTAGTAATTTCTCATTGTAATACAATTTGAGTGAGGTGATGGGAGATTAGTAAAGGCCCACAGCTATACTCAAAGAGTTAAAAAATAATCCAAATAATAAAATGTACAATAGGTATATCCAAGTCTGATCACAATGTAAAAGTCACAGCTACTAAGAGAAAGAGGAGGTTTTTTGATTAAAACCCTAGGAAGGAGTTAAATCTTCATCTCTGTGGTCACATCTACACCATAACTTGGTGGTGGCCATCTGTGAGATGCAGAAAATCTGCAAGGAAGGGAACGGGGGACCAAGTCACCTGTGTTTCAGCTACCCTGAAGATGCCGTATCTCAGCCTCCATCCCTCACAAGCAGGAGCAGCCCTTTTTATGTCTCTCCTTCCCTGCCCTATTTGGGGAAAAGTACCTAGATGTGTTTTGCCAGGGATGGACTCCTGGAATCAGTTTTACTGAGAAATGCAGCACTGAATAGCAGCAAGTAGACATATCTGTGCCTCACGAAAGGCTCTGGCTGTGCAGGTCTTCAAGACAATCTTTCTGCTGAAGGACCTGATTGTGCCATGGGTTTGGTGTCTCCTGAGAAACCCTGAGGCTGAGCGTAAAATGAGTAGGTTCCTCAGCACCTTTTGGGGCTCAAGGTAATCCCTGCCAGCTGAATGCTACATGGTGAACAAAGGCATCCCTAGGGAGCCTTCTGCCAGGCAGGTGAGTTGCCAAGCTGTGGCCAAGCACCCATAGCTCTGTTGGGGTTTCTGGGCCCTGATTTATAACCTCTGGTGCATCACGGTGCCTGCCAGCCCTGCATCGGGCTCTGCCCCTCTGTCATCTCTCCTTCTCCCTCTACATCAGATAACCATGACAGTGGGCACCACATGGATTTTGGGATTATGGGGCTGTTTAGTTTACTGGGCTCCTTAAGGTAGGTGATAAAAATGTTCAGAAAAAACATTCCCTTGCTACAGCATGCCTTGGGTTGGTCCTGATTACTGCTGCTGGCAGGGCCCTCTCAAGCCCCCTCTCCTGGTTGTGCCCATCCAAAGACTAAGGCTGCTGTTTCTTTTGCATCTTCTCTTCCCTTACAGTTTGGGCTCTCCTTCCATTAAAGAGTGGGTAGGGATGCATGAAAAATTAAAATGTGTTATTACTTGTTCCCCTTTTGAACCATTTCCTTTCCTGAGGGTGATCTGCTTTCTAACTCTACCTGGTGACAGGGATGCATTGTACATTGCTTTCATTAATCTCCATCCCACACAAACCTCCCTGCTCAAGGAGGTTATAAAAATTAAAATATCAGACTTTTGTCTGAAAACGTTTCCTTACCCATCATCACACCAAGGATTATGAGAGTTGAAAGAAAGGGGGAGAAAGGTGAGGGGTGAGAGAGGGAGGGACATGAATTTTTATGCAGGAAGGGGGAAGATTTTATTTTTTTAATTGGAAAATATGGTGATAAAATCACAGAATTAATGAAGTGAGAGAGCTCAAGGTCAGTGCAGTACCTGAAGATACTTTAAGCACATTTTTCTAGTTTGGTTTCTTACGAAAACAAGCTGGCCTGTGGATATCTGTTTGCTTTGTCATTCTCCTCCCCATGATTTTCAAAAGGCCAAATCTGAGAGAGTAGTGAAGGCTTACTAAATAAATTAATTTCTCCCCTTTTCATAAAATATCCACTGGAAGAGCTATGGGACCAGGCTCAAGCAACCACATTGTTTCCCAAACCACTTTTGATGCCCTGACTTTTAAATCATACACATCAACCCACATATTACCACCAAACCCTTCATGAGAGGAGGGCTGCAAGGGAAAATGGTGCTCATTTCCTAAGTGATGGAGTTAGTTATAACAAAAGGAGTAATTAATAGCTGAAGGGGAACTACAGTCTTATATAGTTCAGTTAAAAAAGTCAAACAACAGAAACAAATCCACTAGAAGGCTGGTTGTTTTACTTCTGTGGCTGGCAGAGCTCTTTGGCTTTTTACCATTATAACACACCAATCTAACAACAGCCTTGTAAGTGGCCTGAAGAATTGAGCTTGGAAACAGGGAGGTCCTGCCCTGTGAATGTCCCCAGAAAATGAAATCTCATCCTCTGTGCTTCATGGTTTGGCTCACAGACGGATCGGCACCAGTGGGGAGAGGCACTGGGGTGGAAAACTCACAGGCATATGAGGCATATGCTGGGCTTGCTATGCATTGCCCTGTTCTGCTCCCGGGGATCTTGGGAGAGGGAGGGGGGTGAGGGTTGCTTTCAGGTCCTCAGAATACTGCAAGTGCAAAGCCAAAGGCATACGCTTTCCCAAAGGGAAAGATTTGCCCTCCAAACCATGCCTTTGCAGGGGCAAGGCCACCACTTAGCAAAAGAAAGCACATGTATGACATTATGAATAATTGATTCTGGTGACAGAAATTCACAGATATGATATCATTGTTGGGTGCATTAGGATGCTGAGCATCCTTTGAGGTATATTAGGAGTTAGATGACCCAGGGAGCTCAAAGATATTAATGCATAATTTATTTTACAGGGGGAATAAGGAAGTACAGCAGTCCATAAAATTCTGATCTTATTTCTTTTGTTGTGTCTCCCTCAAAAGGGTGTTCCAGCTGAGACATTATATTCTTATATAAAAATATAAACTTTCTACAGGGAAAATTTTTCTCTGTGAGCAAAACCTGAAGTCATTGTACCATAAATTAAAAGCTAAGTATTTTTTAATTATTACAGCTCGCTGAAGCAAGAGTCCAGAAATAATAGGTAAATCAAAAAAGAGAAATGCAAAAGGCAAAACAGGCCACTGAGCTTCATTCAGTAACTGGAAAGCAGCTTGAATCCTTGTGCTCAAAGAATCCCTCTGAAGTTCAATCTTGTAAAATCACACTTTCCCTCCTAACCCCTACACCAGTAACACGTCCTGCAAGAGCATCTCTCTACAGAGAGGATGTGGTGGTGATATCACCTGCAGTGCCTGTCTGCTGGGATGCTTTCTGAGGCTGAAAACCTCTTTTGATGACAGCCTTTCTCCTGTCTTTAGTGGATATTCTTTTTTCTCTCTCTCTCTTTTTTTTTTTTTTGGACAGTTTCTTTTGTTCCTCTTTTTTTCCCCTCTAGTTTTGTTCCTCTTCTTTCTCTCCTAAATTACACAGCTTTCTAGTGCTTTTATCCTCCCTTTCTTCTTTTCTTACAAATTTTGAGTGAAAATAAAGAATGCACCTCTTCAGGGAGCACTTGCATGAAACATTTTAATTTTGCAATTGGATTAATTCTGATTGTCAGATATCCCTCTGTATAGTACTTGGCATAATAGGAATCACAAATTCTGTTCACCTTTACATAGGACCAGCTACTTTGGTAGACACACTTCGAAGTTTCCTCTTGTATTCATTGCAGACAGAGTGTTTTCCCAATGACACATCCATGAAATCATTTCACTAAGCCTTTACATATAGATCAAATATAATAAGGTTCTTTTGGTATTATATAGGACTTGGGTACCTTTATGGTTAGATGCTACTCAACTAGAAGAATCAATAACTGAAGCTTCTTTCTGATAACAACCCCTTGTGTTCACATTTGATAAACTGTGTAAGACTATCACTTGGGCCTCCATTCAAAGCAAACTTCCGTCAAATCAGAAACGCTGTACAGAAACACTTCAGAAGTGTTGTTCAGTGTGGACTTTCATATCATGTGCAGTAGGTAAAAACCTCCTCCTCTGACTTCTGCCCCAAGGAAGACTATTTGGATGGCAGCTTCATCAGACATGGAAGCCTATTGCTAAGGCTGATGGTGTAACTTCAGTTCAACCCTTCCATCCATTACACTATGGTTACAGAGTACAAGATCATCCACGGGGATGAGGAAATAAGCAGGGACTGGAGGGGTCTAAGGGGCCACCCTCACCCTAAACCATGACACTGGGTTATCAGGAATTTGTGGCAGAAGCTGCAAAACCCCCAGAGACTGAGGCTGTGCCCAACAGGACAACGAAGCACTGTCTAGCTAAAGCTAAAGCTAAAGCTAAAGCTAGACTGCCGTGGACTTGTGTATTGGTAGCAGATATGCAATTTCAGACAAGTATCTGTTCTTGCTAGTGAAGCATGAGCTACCATATAGCGAGAAGCACAAGATGTCTATATTTCTTGGCCCTGAGAGCATGTCTACTCGGTTTGTAGGCTTTTTTTATTTCCTGAAATACAACTCACAAAGACTGTGAGCCAACATAACACAGAAGCACAATCTGTGGGGATATGTGTACACATTATTAAGCATTAAAGGTAAAGTTAGATTAGCAATAGCCCAAATAAAATGCATTGTGATTGAATCATTAATTTTAATAATAACTACAATAATTTTGATTTCTTTTTTCCTTTCACAAAGCTCTTATTATTCAGTGTAAAAATGATCAGAGAACTAGAAAACATGACCTGCAATGAAAGACTGAACTAATTGGTTCTGTGCAATCTATGGATGAGAAAATGAAGCAGGGACATGGTAATAGTTTTCAAATACATAAAAGGCTGCTGCAAATAAGGGGGCCTTCCATTTTCTTCATCCATGATGGATAAGAGAAAAACCAGCAAGCTTTATCTGCAGGAAAAAAAAAAAAAAGATTCCGGCAAGTTATCAGGAAGTACGTTGACTCAGTTAAGGGCAGTAAAGCTGCGGAATAGCCCAGCTGGGGAAGGTCCATCTATAGGGTTCTTAAAGGATAGGTTAGAGAAATGGCCATCAGGCTGTTTGGCCTGCTCTGGCTGAGGTCCTTTCCAGCTCTTTTTTCTATGATTCTTCATTTTGCATGTATTTGTGAATAATGTTTACATGATAGAAAGACTCCTGTCTCAAACATTGCATTTGATGACAATTCTGTCATTGGCATCTGTCAGAAAAGGATCAGGCCAATCAGGCCTTTCAAGAACAGAGTGCAATGCAGGGGTTACCATTGATGAATGTTCTTTTCTTCTTCATATGAGTCAGGCCTTTCTTCAGCTTAAACTCATGGGATTACATTGTGGGTGTGTGACATGTAGTACACACATTGTCTACAGTAGCCTCACAGACAAGGGCCTGGAATAAGGAAGCATATTAATAAAGTGTCAAGCACCTCAGGAGTATGCAACAATTCAAGCACTTGTTGACAGAGGCATTTTATTTGAACCCAGTACCATACCTTCAGTTGGGAACATCAGGGGTCAAATTTGCAGTCATGTTTTATAAATACCCAATTACATGCATTAGTAGAGTTCCCCTGCTACCAAAAACTGACCTAGGGGGACCAGGCAAAACAGCCTCCTGTACAGTGGGGTGCAATAGAAGTCTAGCAGACTTCTGCAAGATCACAGATCAGCTTTATACAAGGAGGTTATGAGAAATGTCATGATGAATTAAAGGCCAATGGAGGCAAACCATGGAGGGCAGTGGGCATGTTCACATCAGCTGTTTTAAACTGTCCTAGATATTTCATTTGGAAACTTTGAATTCTCCCTTGACGGAACCAGTCTTTCTTTGCAGACTCTCTAAGTGACTTGGGTACCTAAATTAGCACCTAAGTTACATGATGTGAGAACCTCCCTATGTAATTATCCTGGTGTTTGTCTACAATGCTATGTTTAACATCCCAACTAATGAGCAACAGTTTCCTGAATCCAGAAGTGATGATCCTTGAACTTCAGAGAAAGTTGCATCTGTATTTGGATTTCAGTGACATAGCTCAGTGAGTTTCTGGTTAGATCAGAGCAGCTCCTGGCTGAACTATCTGAAAGCATTACCTTAGTGTCTTGCTGTCCAGTGACAGCTTGTTGATGGGAGAAGCTTGCAGAAGGAATATTAACCAGTTATAAAACCTGACTCTTTCTGTACAGCCTTGATTCACTTGCATTTGCTGTTTTTCATATGCCTCCATTATGTGATGTATAAACGTGATATACAAAGCATTTGAGCTACTCGTTATATTGCATGCACCTGATTCATGACTGATAGGTAAACTTTGTAACTGCAAGCTGATAAGGGACCAGCAAATGGCCAACTGATTTGCAGGCAGCAAGTAAATACAGGCAGCTGTACATTATTGTTTCTTAAAAGAACAGTAATTGAAAAAGGAAGAGGTGGTTTTGAGTTGCACCCAGCCCCTACCTAGGAAAGCCATATCTGAGCTTTATAAATTGGGAGATTTGAAAGCATAGTGAGCCCTTACAATGATTCATCTCTCTTTTAACATGATGGGTAATGAAATCCAATGGTGGGATAACAGTCCCAGAGCCCATTTGGAACAATCTCATTTAACAGTGATTCTTCTCACAGTCAACGCCATGTAAGAGCCCAACAGGCAGAAAACGGTGCTTGAGATGTGCATATTATCCTCTCATCTCTTGCTGATTTACAGCATTTCACAGTCATTCTAACAGAGACACCTAAAGCTTCAATTTCTTAAATATTTAGGCATGAAAACTTCCTAGGTAGAAGCTTCCACCCCGAGGTTTAAAACACAGCATAAGCTCATGGCAGCTCAGCATGTATGGGAGAGTGAAGTTCTCTCAGACAAAGGTTTTTGGAAGCTATTAAAAGAAGCCCAGCATTTAGCCAGAAAATAAGCTGGTGTTCAAAGTACTTAAGCACATACATCAAAGGCATTAGTACATGCTTAAATTTAACTCCTTTCCTAGTCTTAATTGGCACCTACTCCTTCATATTTTCTTTTTTAATAGCTACATCAAGGCCAGCTCCACAGTCCTGCAAGGTAAATGTAAGACTCCTACTGATTTCAGTGGGATCTCAATGGCAGCTTCACTTGCTTTATCTCTAGTCATGGCAACATCAGCTTTAATATCTTTAAATAGTGTGCGTGCCAACCCTTACTTTCATTTTCTACTACCTCTCTGATTGATCTACATGAGGATTTGCTGTCATCTGTGGGTACTGATGGACCTTGCAACAAAATTATATTCCTTGGCTCTTAACTGCCAAGAAGGTTTATTCCCCACCCCCACCCATTATTTGAAGGTTTTCCAATTCAGGCAACAAAGTAATTAAGGGCACTGGATTTAAAATTGACTGTAACAGGACTATCAATCCAAATTTGACTTGCATTACCTAATTTTGATTTTTCCCTGCAGAACATTTACAAGGCCAGGCAGGTGTATTATCTCTGCATACCATTCATTATCAAGCATGACTGGAACAGGTGGCAACATACTGATGTGTGTTTAATGGAACAGACATTCGAACATGTATTTTAAAACTGGGTAAATTATTTCCTTTGTAACGCTGTCAGATCATGAGCAGTGACAATTTCAGAAATACGCTACCTCATCCCAAACTGTCTCACTTTTATGTCTAGCATCTGCCGACTGGTACTTTACTTCTCAGAGTTTTGTAGTCTTCAC
Organism: Ceryle rudis; assembly: GCA_033439905.1. NCBI lineage: Eukaryota > Metazoa > Chordata > Aves > Coraciiformes > Cerylidae > Ceryle > Ceryle rudis. Next base: position 25,288 of record JAAGNO010006757.1, on the reverse strand, counting down.
TGATGTCTGCTCTCCGTGCCTGGAAAAAATACATGAGTAGTCTTGGTATGTAACTTACTTGTTTTGAACCAACAGCATGTGGCCCTACCTGGGCTGAATGACTGTCACTTTAGCCTTCTGGACCTTTCAATCCACCGGCACTTGAAGCCAATGGTAGTTGTATTTATCTCCTATGTTCAGCCCCTAACCTGGAAGTCAGCCTCATGCCAATGTGCTTCTGCATGCTTGGAGAGACTAGCTAGTTTCAGAGGCAGTCCAGAAGGCTCCAGCTCTGGCTGGGAGCATCACTGTGTCATTTCTCCTCTTCAGAAAGGTGTCATTCTCCTAGCTGTGTGCCTTCCTTCTCCTAGGGCAAACATGGAAAAGAATGGAAGTTTGCACAATAACTGCAAGCTTATTAACATTGTTGACGTTAGATATGTTTGGTATTTAAGCCACATGTGGCTGGCCTGGTTCTCTACGTAATCAAAGGAAGGAGAAGTGCACCTCCAATGTCGAGCAAAAAATAAAATGCCCAAAGCACTCTTGGGTAGATGGTGTAAATGGTCCTTCAGAACTCCCATGTTTACAGTTTATTAACTTTCACTCAGTGCTAGTGATGCCCAAATTGCTAATCCTTTGGACTAGGATCCAATTTTCAGTTACTTCATATGTAGCAAGCTAAAACCCTCAGAGACTCTCATTGGTTTCAGCAGAATTATTTAAGCTTGTGTAACACAAAGGTTGAGCTCCTTTCTTAAAACAAGCACAGCTAATTTTGGTCCATTTAAATTCTGAGTCCTTCATAGGTCTGGGAAGTCATAAGGGAAAAGACTTTTCAAAGGAGCCCACTTTCCCAGGGAAGGATGCACAGCAGCCTGTGCACCTGACAGAGATCACACTGAAGTCAACAACCACCTGTCTGCCTTAGTGTTACCGTCAACTGCAAGTTTCTGCCTGACTTGAAACAACAAATAAGGTGTTTTATTTTATTATTGCCATTTTAAGGGCATAAGATTTTTTTTATTTAACTAAAAACAAAAACTATGCAAAATTATAAACATTATATAAGTCCATTTTTATAACTGCAGTATTCAGAACTCTTTAAATGAGCCAAGGTATTTGTAGTAACTGACCTAATTCTCAAAACCAGGGGATGTTTTTTAAAAGAAAAGGTAATTAAATGTAGTTAGAAGTTATATATTTAACCAATATCAGATATTTCAGAAATACAGTTATTTGTAATTCTATTTTTTAAGTACTTCTTGATTCCTTTGAAATTTATTGTCAAATAAATAGGAAGTTAAATAAGCATTTTTGTTCAGAATTAGGTCACGGAGTTAATACAATTTATGAAACAATATCCATTGACATAAACTCCTCACAGGTCTGAAATCTTAATGCCACAGGATATCAACAACAGTTTTAACTATACTTAATCCTTCCTTTCACTTGTGACTTCTGTTTTGCCTAATCATGCTTCAACCCTACCAGCGCAGTCGCTACATGTATTCACAAGCTGGCAGGTGTCAAAAGATGTTAAGAAATGCTAGTTGTTCAGTTTAGATGAGTATTAAATAGAATTAATCACTTAGAGATATAATGTTTTGTGCTTTAGTATGCTGTTTGCTTAGCTTTACTTAGTTAGCATGAGTAGGTTGATCTGCTGAAGCCTTGGGCTGAAAGGTGTAAATTTCCACTAGGGTTTACTTAACTGTACCTACTTAAGTTGGCCAGCCAGCATGGGTTCAGGAAAGGCAAGTCCTGCTTGACCAAGCTGATCTCCTTCTGTGACCATGTGACCCACCTAGTGGACGAGGGAGAGGCTGTGCACATTGTCTACCTGGACTTCAGTAAAGCCTTTGACACCATCTCCCACAGCATTCTCCTAGAGAAGCTGGCAGGTCATGTGATAGGTGCACACACTGGGTTAAAAAATGGCTGGCCAGCTGGGCCCAGAAAGTTGTAGTAAATGGAGTTAAATCCAGTTGGCAGCCAGTCACCAGTGGTGTCCCCCAGGGCTCAGTGCTGGAGCCAGTCTTGTTCAATATCTTTATCAATGATCTAGATGAGGGGATTGAACATTTCCTCAGCAGGTTTGCAGATGACACCAAACTGGGTGGGAGTGTCAATCTGCTTGAGGGTAGGGAGGTTCTTCAGAGGAATCTGAACAGGCTGGATCAATGGGCCAAGGCCAATTGTATGAGGTTCAACAAGGCCAAGTGCCACATCCTGCACTTGGGTCACAACAACACCAGGCAATGCTACAGTCTTGGGGAGGAGTGGCTGGAAAGCTGCCCGACAGAAAAAAACCCGGGTGTGTTGGTCAACACTTGGCTGAACATGAGCCAGCAGTGTGCCCAGGTGGCCAAGAAGGCCACCAGCATCCTGGCCTGTATCAGAAATACTGTGACCAGCAGGAGAAGGGCAGTGATTGTGCCCCTGTCCTTGGCACTTGTGAGGCCACACCTCGAGTACTGTGTTCAGATCTGGGCCCCTCACCACAAGAAAGACATTGAGCTGCTGGAGCGAGTTCAGAGAAGGGCATCCAGGCTGGTGAGGTGTCTGGAGAACAAAGCCTGTGAGGAGAGGCTTAGTTTTGAGAAGAGAAGGCTGAGGGGAGACCTTGTTGTTCTCTACAGCTACCTGAAAGGAGGTTGTAGTGAGGTGGGTGCAGCCTCTTCTCTCACATAACTAATGACAGGACTAGAGAAAATGGCCTGAAGTTGCACCAGGGGAGGTTTAGAAGAGATACCAGGAAAAATTTCTTTACTGAAAGAGTAGTCAAGTGCTGGAACAGGCTGCCCAGTGAGGTGGTGAAGTCACCATCCCTGGAGGTATTTCAAAAAACGTGTAGATGATGCACTTCAGGACATGGTCTAGTGGGATGGTGAGATGAGTTTTTTGTGTTGATTTGGGTTTTTTTGGTTTTGGGTTTGTTTGGGGTTTTTTGGGGGGGGGGTGTTTGTTTTTGTTTTGGTTTTTTGATGGTTGGACATGGTGATCTTGGAGGTCTTTTCCAGCGATGACAGTTCTGTGATTCTATGAAACAGGGTCTCCAGAACAACCATAAATCAAATGTTAAGGAGTCTTCAGGGCTACAACCAACAGCAGCTGTATCTAATGAAGACAGTGGCCTGCTGCCTGGAGACAGTGAAGGAATCCAACAGAGGGAAAAGGTGTTGAGGGATATCAGGCCAGAATCACCACTGGACCTGACCAAAGGGTGTGTGAAGTTCACGTGAAGGATGGATGCACAATCTGCAAGGGTATGAATGCCCATGGATTTCTTTGTTTGAGCTCCCTTCCAGAGGCACCCAGCTCAAGCTGACCTTGATGCTGTACCATTCTATTAAATTCCTTATTTTTATGATATTCTATGATTTGGGAAACCTAGGGTTCAGACTGTCCTTCTTTAACAGCAACGCCAAAACAAATTGATTTTAGCTGTTCTGAAACTGACAGAGGGAGAACATGAGGCATTTTGAGCACTATGAGTGAATAAAAAAGGCTGATTCTCCAGAAGAATCAGAGACCATTGGGCAAGTTGGGTAACACGTGGACTGAGCACTCCAAATACATAAAGGCAAAGGCTCCGAATGACAGAGATTTTATTAAACTGTAATGGAGACAGCCCTTTATTTTGCTTTTGTAAGATGGAAATGAGTAAAGACAAAAGAGATTTTGTTTGGTGCAAACACTGAACATCTGTTTCATAAGGGTAAGCTACTATTTCCAGCTGTCTATCTGCCTGAAAGAGCCTAATCTGGCCAGGCTGACAGCATTTACCACCTATTTCCTCTACAGTTGTCACTCATCAAAACTTTTGATCTTTAACTTCATGTTTAAACACAAGTGTTCTCAGCTGGTCCAAGATGTTCAGCTCTCATGCTTTGTACTAGTTTCAAAAATGGTCATAAAAAGTCAAAGAATCAAACAAATGCATTAGAACACTAATCTGGAATGATAAATGCTTGGTCAGATCCCTTGGTTTTTTGTGTGCTTCATGTCCAACATAACATCAACTGCTTCCTTGAATTTCTTCTGGTTTCAGGAGTGGTGCAGAGATGATACCATGAGAAATAAATAGCTAAGAAGGTTTGGAGGCATGAGAAAAAAACAGCTTAGTAGGATTGTTTATACCAGTTTCAACATTAATAAGGAAACTGACCTGTTAATAAATGCCAATCAACTTTAATCATCTGCCTGGTGACTTAAGTGACCTTAAGATATGAAGAAAAAGGAAAAACAAGAGGTTGAGAGCTAATGAGATACTTTTGTGCAGCTTCTTGATAATCTTTGGAAACTCAGAAGCAACTGGGATTAAAAAAACTTAGTTCATACATCTCTCTTCACAGTTACTTGGCTATACTCTGGGCACAATCAGTATTTGGATGACGTCCTCACCTCAAACTTCATGGAGACCATAATGCCTCTCCTTAGAAAACTGCTCTAACTTTTCGACACTTGTCTTTCTGCTAGTTTTCATGGGCTTCACTCAAGGAGAAGTCTCCATTTTGCCTGACAAAGACTGGTCTGATTACCACCAATTACTGGAAAATTGTTCAGCAGCCATATTATGATAGCAAATGCCCATGCAATAATTCTTTACTTCTGACTCATTTTATTCTCTAGGAGGGTCATAATTATAACCAGTTGACTGTAATTTGTCTGCTTTCTTTTCTCCATGGCAAATTCATTAGCTAAGATGTCTACCTTTATTTACTACACTGCAAACAAACTGGGGATCAGTTGGTTCCTGGCAAGTGCAGGTCTGACCCCACGTGCTGAACATGAGGCTCACAAAGATTTGTTGCACTGTTGGCTGCCCAAATGTTGCTGGCAGCTTGCTATTTGCAAGTTGCTTGTCTCAGTTACTTGATCACAATGTACCTTCCATGTGATTAAAAGGGGCTTATTAAATGAATCCACAACAGTCTCTTCAGAAAAAAAAAAAAAAAATGCATACCTAGCACACCACCTCTTACCTTCAAGAAAAAGACCAAATTAGACCCAAAAGACCCAAACAGCCAAAAGGCAAAGCCAGTCATGAAGGAGCCAGCCAAAAAAAAGCCAAAACCAAAACCAAAAAGCCAAAACCAAAACCAAAAGCATAAGACAAGTGCAGTTAACCTACCTCAAGCAGGAAATCCAAAGGCGAGTATGTATCGTACTCACTGACAGTATGCCATGAATTTCACTGCCCATATAGCACAGGAAAGAAACTTTGCACTTACCCTCCCTTATTTTCAAGCAAATAGGTTTACATGAATACTCAAATGATTCTGTAAACCATGTAGCCTATAAAGTGTGGAAGAAGTATACATCAATCAAACAAACCTGGCTTATGCACAGTGGGGAGGAGAGTCTGGACTGTCTGGCCCAGATGGTCATACAAAGCAGAAATCCGAGTTCTCTGTGGCAATGTATTTGTCTATGAAATATTACCACTTGGTCTCAAAGATCCTTCTTAGGTTCACTCAAAAACACTGACCTCATGGGGATTACATTTGGTACAAAGTACACAAAGGCATATTTGGGGAAGGGTAAACAATGAGATGCTGAATGGTGGCTGAACTCCCCTCCGTTGCCTTCCCTTCAGCCTCTACTAGCATGATCACTTCTCCCTGGCTTTGCTGCTTCCTTTACAAGCAGGAGCCATAAATACTAAACGCATTCAGCTCACATAGATAAAACCTAAATTCAAAGAGCAAAGTCTGTCAGACTGAATAAAACCGGAGGCTTTCTCAGCACATAAGCACAGCTGTACCTTTGCCCAATTTACAGTACATTTTGAAATGTACTTAAATAACAGTCTTTTTCACTGCAGTCAGTTATAATGGTCATTAGAGTACTCTGCATCAGCTTTCCTTGATGCTTTCATGAGCCTGGATAGTAGCAATTTATTACCCACGGGGCCATGCAACTTCAATCCCGAGTGGAACAATGAGTTTTCTTTCATTACTATGGAGACATTTCAGTTTGTTCATTCACCTTCCCCAAAGACAGTGAAACTGCCCCAGTGAGAATTAAGTACACAAATGTTCCACTCTGTATGATACACCTACCAAATTTTCCCCTGCTATTTTTCAGGATTTAGAAACAGACCATATCATTTTCTGAAACTCGACAGTTTTTGCAAGGGCTGATCTGCACCTTCACTACACCTTTATGCCCCCAGCAAGCTGGGTAACCTGAAGGGTCCAGTTATGTCATTCCTAGTGGAAGCAAAACCAAAAAGGACAGTCTGGAAACACCGCTACCATTCTCTGAGACAAGGGTCACCGGTGCAGCAGAGCAATCTCTTACCCAAATGATACATGTCTTTTGACATTGTGGGTACTCGGGCCTCCTTAAAGGCAATGCTAAACTGCCTCTGCAGTCTCATAGGCAGTACCAGCACTCAGTGTGCTGGTATGGAATGCTTTCCTGCATCACCACTTTTCTTTGAAACCTCTGCCTACATTTGAACTATTTATTTAGGATGTATGCTGACTGTAGACAAAATGCAAACTGCTTTCTTTTTCTTTAGTCAGTCTTTTCCACAATCAAAATCACAGTGCTCCATTTTCAAGCCTTTCAAGCACAATAGAGAGAATACAGCACAAGGTTCACCAACAGTATTCCCAAAGATTCCCACGCAACAAAGATTCCCCTTGCAACAAATTAGTGAATACCCAAGTGATTTATAAAAAGGGATAACACTGTTATTAAACCATTGCAACTCACTGGAATTTTATTCTTTAGGACTGAGAGGTTACTGAATAATGAGTCAGTCATAAAGTTTGTGGCCTGTGCTGAAATCAGGCAAGGATGAGTTGGCTGTTCTAATGTACTCATTAGGGACAGAGTAAGTACATCCTAGTATGCTTCAATAGAACAATTATTTTCTGCAGCAATTGAAATGAATTATCAAATGCCAAGTAAAAAGCTGTGTTCTGAGTCATCACTCATCAGGAAAGAAAGAATGTTCACAGATTTATAAAAGTTTGCAAGATCAAACACTTTTATAGGAATGCATTCTTTGTGCCAGCAATCAACACTTGCAGTACTTTCACACACCTGAAAGAAGTTTGCTTTCATCTTTGCTACCAGCACTTAGAATATATTTTTAATTATTGTTATCAGGATATAGGCACAGTACTGTTGCATTCACTGGTATTTACTTCACTTTTCTTGAATTTTCCTGAATGGCAATGTTATTCAAAACCAGTGGACTTTGCAGTGTGCAGCTGCTGAGAACCTCAGCCAGTGCATCTTGAGAAACTCAGAAGGGAACCCATGGGCAAGAAGACACCATCCACAGCCACCTGCAGACCTGTTGTGGTAGGCTAGGAAATCCCTAGGGACTATCTATGTCTGTTCAAACAAAGTGAACTTGCTCAGCCAAATGACAGTAAGGTCTCTGCTTCTCCCTTAAAGGTCATAGTGCAAGCTGCAGTATGTATGGTGTCAGATAATAAAATCAGATTCACCCTATGACAGGATCTGTATTTAAAAAAAACCAAAACAAAAACAACAACAACAAAAAACAAACAACAGGAAAAAAACAAACAAAACAAACCAAAAAGAACTAGTAAAAGTAGGCTAAAAATGAATCATATCAACTTTATCATAGTTCTACTGGATTCCTTCTCATTTAGCTAAAATAAATTACACTGAAAGGTAAGAAGATACAGAAAGTTAAATTAAAAAATAAAAATAAAAATACATTTCTTTTATACTAATAGAATTAAATTCTGGGATCTAACATGTCCAGTAGAAAATTTTATCAAGTACAACTAGTCAAATAATCAAACTTGATAATTTATTTCTTCTAGGCAGAAAATGGCAATTTTACCAAAAATCTATCTCCTTGGTACATAGTACCTGCACTACCATATCTAAAATGGTGGATCGCTTTGCAACATTTCTTGCATGGGAGGCGTACACACATGCAAGTCTAAGTCACAGGTTTGCACTCCCTATAAAGCAGCTTTGACTGAGAGATCTTTAAATGTCTACTAAAAAACCTTATATTAAAAGCACATACACATCCTACAGTTCTGCTACAAGTCACATACCCAATGGTTAACTGCTTCAGGTAAAACCAGGTACTCAAGAGCCTTCTAGACAATCTGAACCACAAATTTAAGTGGCCTCTCTGTACCTCTCACATCTTGGCAGCTCATGGTCATCCCATTAGCCTCAACCCTCTCCTGAAAGCCTGATGAGACACTTTGCCTCTGGCTCTTGCCTTGACCTTCGAGTCTTTGTTTTGCTGTCTTATGCTCTTCCTGAATTTCCCACTATAAAGCAGACACCTTTTTGCATATTTTGCTTTTCGCTGCCTCAAATGCCTCTTCAGTGTCTGGTTCACACTCGTTTTTGCAGTGCCCTTCTAATTGCCCCCGAATTTTTCTTTAAACTGAAAGACCAGTGGCTGGGCACTGCTTTGTTGCTACAAATCTTCATTTAGAAAACACTTTGGGAGCAATGTCTTCAGCCTGTTCCCCAGAGCTGTGGGTCCTCCACAGCATGCTGGCATGCTGTCCCCAAGGAGCCCTCTCAGCTCGGCTCTAACATGATGAAATGAGGGAGAGCAGAAGGGGGAGAAGGAAAGAAAAGCATCAGGTTTCCTTCCTTGTTTTATGATGATTTTCCTGACTCCTAGCTCTCATTCTAGTAAGGATTTGTCCTCATCAGAAAAGTCTGAATCCTTGAAAATACCCTGGAATGTAAAGAATATAATTAATAAATAAATGCATAAAAAATGGTAAATGTGCAAAGACAGTTTCAGAAATTTTTGGAAGAAAATGAAGGGGAGTAAGGGAATAAGAGACTAAAGAAGCACTTCCCAAAAAACACTTTCCTGTCCTGCTTACTCCTCTGGTTGCTGTTTGTAGGAATGAGAATCACACCTGGCTTAAAATGGTTGCAATCTTTATGTAATGCCAGACTTTTTGGTTAAAAATTAAAGCTCTGATTCAGACTGGAGATTAATACCTCAACAACCGATAAACTAATAAATTACACATTTAAAAGAGAGCTGCTCTATGCAGCTTCAAAGAAAGCCTGATCAGATTCATGGCAGTTGTGCAGTACCAAAAGCCAGAATAATTTCCTTGAAATTTTCTTTTAACTCTGTGTAGGGTAGTGCAAGGCATTTGGATAAGCAAAAGCTCTCTCTTTCAGGCTCGCTAAGAGCCGAGCCCATAAGTAAGGTAACGTTACCATCTACTGGACTCAGGGAGGAATGCAGCAGAGCCGGGCAAGTCCTGCCGGCTTTGGCTTTAGGGAGCAATGAGCCGCCCACCTGAACCCCTTGCTGTCACTGGTGCCTCTCCAGGGGCATGGACAGGCGGCTGGGTCCCCAGCGGGCACCTTGCAATGGCCACACACTGGGGACATGGATCCCAGCTGTAGCATCAGGTCCTCTTTCGGATGCTGGGATTGAGAGCTGGCCTTGAAGGCCAGTATGCGCTTATTTGCTGGAGGTTTACTTGGGAGCACCAGTCTACAGAACCCAAGGTGGTGATACCTGCTGGGGGCATCCCTAATAGGGAAAAGAGCCACGTGTTTGACTCCCATGCTCCCATTTGGTCCTTACCCCCAAAGGAGCTCCCTGTCACCATCTTCCCTGCCCAGCTACACCCTTTTTCATAAGCAAAGGAAATCCTGTAACACCGCCTTGATTAAAATCAAATGGGAAAACCAATCTGGCTGCTGCTTTCTTCATCCCTAAGACCTTGGCCCCATCTCCACCCACCTGTACAAGGAAGGGGTCATGGGCAGCTGAAGAGTGTGCCCATAACCCACCTGCCCCAGCTGTACCAAGGCCTTGCAAACAGCCATCGCACTCTGCAGAGACATTCCTGAGATGTGGCCGGTGGCATGGGAGGATTTCTAAACCACCTTGCAGCACACCAACCCTCCCAGGGACAGGGTGCTGGCTTAGAGATGCATGTAGTAAAAGGGAGGAAGATTTCAGCATGTGCTTAAAGCTTAGTAACTCCTCAAGTGGTCTCTCTGGATCAGGGCCAGCAGAAATGGGCACATCAGCATTAGTTCCTGATGCCTAAAACTGCTATACTGCTCCCTGTACTGTCCACAGCAGCAGCTGGGTTTTTGCTTGGCATCTTCTGCACTTAAGAAAAAGTGAGATAAGCATTTAACATATTTTCTGTTTCCAATCGGAATTTAAAAATGACAGAGAGTAATTGCTAGCTGGAACAAATAATAACTTTGTAATCTCTCCCAGTTGTCGGAGGAGGAAAAGCAATACAACACTGTGCAACACTTTTACAGCTGGGAGAAAAATTAAGTTACTTTAAGCTGATAGGTAGACTACCCTGCACAGCAAGTTGTTACATTTCAGTTATCTGGCTTATACCCTTGTGCACCAAAATTGCTTTTACAAACAATGCTTGTTGGGAACTGACTGCAATACATCTCACCTCATCAGAATCACTAGCACATCCATTGGTACTTCTCAGAACAAGTATTAAAGCTCAAGGACTATATATTATGTTAAGCAGTTTAATATTGGATATAAAACAGTGTCACTAGTGCTGGGGAAAAAACCTGCAGCTATCTCAAGAGTCATACCAGCTGAGGGAGGTCATGGACAATCAAGGAGTGGGGGATAATTTAATATTTAACTTTCTTTCCCATCTGCAGTATTTAATCACTTGATGTAATACATAAGTCCTTGATCTTTGGTATTTGGAGTACCACAGGATTTGTCAGATTTTCTGAAGCATCCTTTTCTGTCCAAAGGAACAGTAGGTAGAAAGGATCAGTCAGTAATTCTCTGGCTGTATGAACTGCTAGAGAAAAAAAAAATCAAATTCAATAATGTGACCACACTCTGCAGTACAGCTGCTGTCCAGTTTTCAGACTCCAGACACTTAACATGTGCTTATACCACTACTTATTGTCCATTCAAGGTGAATCTGCAGAATAAACCCATGATATTCAAAATCAGCATCTTCTGTACATTTGCTATGAATGCTAAAATTCATAGTGATCTTCAGTGCCACTACCAAACTATGCCCTGCAAGATTTGTGTTTTCATTAGTTTGCCGAGTTAGCATGAGATGTGTTTTCATGGCAGACAGAGGTTTATTTAGAGGAAATGGACATCTGAATTGTCAGTCTGTTTATATACCTTGATCTTTTCCAAGTACTATTCAGCTTATATTTTTTTCCAGAGCATTTTCTGCACTTAACAAGACTCTGTATTCCTCACTTCCACAAAGGGCTGAGATACAGATAGATCACAAACCCCCATCCTCATCAGTTACATGCATCTATGAAGCAATTGGAGTTAAAAATACCAGAGGGTGTTTGGAAGACTCATGTCTTGTTCTCCAGCCTTTGCCACTCCATAACTGCAGAGAGGAACAAGTGACACTAATGAAAAACCGGGGTAGGTGACACAAGCCACATTGTCTCATTCTGTAATATAATGCAGCTAACGCAAGGAGCACAGCACTGCCATTCCTGTCCATCTTGAGACAGAGTCTCAAAACCTACCTCTGAGGAGGTTATGAATACTCCTTAACCTAAGGGCTGGAAGAGGAGACCTGCTTCTCCTTCAACCAAAAGTCAAAGATGATTGCATAAATGGTGAAAAGGAGTCTTTTACATCCCAATTCCTAGTCTGGATCAACTGAAACACATCCAAGATCACTAGCATTGCCACTCCTGGGAGGCCAGCAGCAGCACATTTGAGAGGAGAGGCTCTCTGGCTGGAGTTATAAAGAATAAATGATCACAGTGTCTGTCTGTCCCCAGCTTAACATCTCTAAGCGCAGTGCAGGCCAGAGCACTAAAAATTCTATAAGCATCATCAGGACAGGCAGAAAGACAAGCAGACCTCAGCTCAGGCCATGCTGCTGCCTAGAAATAAGTGCCTGATTAAGCCTGTTGCATTTATTTCAGGAATGAAGGCACCTCCCCGCCTCCCCACCCCCTTACCACTCTTCTTACATTTTCTTTCCTGTATACTTTTTTCCTCTGGTTATCTTTGCCTCAGTAACTTCTTTACACTTTGTGTAGATGGGTTTCCTACAGTCACTGATCAGACTCATTTCTCAACATTATCATTAGCAGAGGACATATAAAAGTTGCTGCACGTCTTCTGGACCTTTCCAATAGAGACCTGATCCTCCACAAGGGCAGGAAAATGGACTGTGTGCTTCTTGGATTTGTAGCACTCTGTGTCACACATGTCTTTGCAGCACAGTCACACAAGATGAAAAACACTAAGCCATTCCCTGCAGAAATGCGCAAGACAAACTGCAGCTCATAGGGATGCTGGGTGTCTCGTCAAACAGTTGAAGAATCAGAACCTGTCATGTTTCAGAGGAAGGAGAAATTCTTAAAACCAATTGAGGAATTGCAAGAAATCTTTCACCCAGCACCACACTGTTTCTCAGACTTTTCACCAGAGGCTTGATTTGCTTCAGCTCAGTCATATGTGGGGTATGTACATCTGAACACCTTTTCCAGGAAGAGAACAAAATGTGCAAACTCATAACTACAACGTTGAGAATGCCTAGCTCAACTATTGTGCAGATAAGAAAGCAGGCGTCAGCAAAAGTGCATTTCATTCAGATAATTAGATCCTGCTGACATTTTCTGTGGGAGTAGGTTGAGGAGAGCCGGTGATTCTAGCTGTTGTTCAGATACCAAGGAGGAATATGAAGTAATTGCAGCTTACCATAAATAAAGCTGACATGGAACAATGCTTGTTTTAGTCATGACTTTATTTTCACAAAGACTGTGAAGATTAACTTTATCACTGGGAAAAAATCACTCTTCTTTTAGTTAACCTAATGTTTTTTCAGTGCCAAGTTGTTTCACTAGCTATCAAGCCACATGACACACCATGGCCAGGTTCTAATAAAATTCAGCAAGCTAGAGGAGAATGAGGAGCTCTATTGGGCCATCTTAGTGGTTATGAGGGTCAGGTTAGGCTGAACGGAAGAGCAGTGAGTTCCCAGTGGAGTCCCAGGTATGTTTGCCAGCAGGCCACGTCTTCATGAGACATAGATCTCCCCTACAGACTTTGCAAAGATCTGTCTGTAACAAGAGATTCGCTGCAGCTTTCAGTCAGTGCAGCCTGCAGTGATGTATCTCCAGGAGCAAAATGACACTGTGAAAGATGCTCTTACAGGATTAGTTTTCCATACAATTGGCATATTGTCTAGTGATTACAGCACACAACTGTTTGACAGGATTCCTGGACTCCAGACTCGTCCTTTGCTCACCAGCTTGCCACACAGCTTTCTCACTTCTCTGCTTCCTTTACACAAGGAAAAGTTCTACAAAAAAATGTGAAACTTGATATTTGTAAGATACTTGAGATCCATATGCAAAGGCCCTCCACAGAGGTAAGGTTTTTGTTTTTCAAAATCTGAAAGATATTCTACAGGGCATTGGTTTTTGTTGGGTTTTTTTTTAAAATGAAGCTATCAAAACATGCACTGTATACACTAAACTATTCTTCCTAACACCTTAGTCAGATGATGTAAAGATGGTTCATGTTAAACATGTTTGGAGTAGGAGCTTTCATCATAAGGAATCTGTTGGGAGTCTTTGTAAATCTGTGTAAGTACAATGCACAAACTGTGGATAGTAAATTAGGAAATAGCTTTTTATTTTTGATGCGGATGATAACAAAAGTGTGCCCTCTCTCTCACAGATGCAACACCATTCAGCTTCGTAATTGTATTTCAATACTATATTTGTGGCATAAATCTTTGTCTCTTTTCTGTCCACAGATTAGAGAGCTGGCAAGAAACGAAGGTGTTGAGATGGTGATATGTAACTTCACACAAAGAACCAGGAAATGTGTGGCAGAAGAGACACTAGCAAGGATACTCTTGGACTTTTCCATGACAGAGCAACAGAGGCCAACCTCAAGCCCTGCCACAGCTGGGGTCTGTGACCCTCCAGACCTCAGGAACAGACCCTGGTCACCCCAGAAGGATCCTGGATCCTCCCATAATGCTAATCTTCAGCACAAAGACTGTTCCTAGGTGGTGCGAAACTGAGGCAGAAATACAATTTTGTGCTTGATTGTTCTTACCATTTCTATATTTTATTCACTGTGCTGCTAAGTAAAGAACAACTGTGATTTAAGAAACCTGATCCTTTCCTAACGAGAATAAAATAGAAGTTATCCAGCATAATTTTAGAACAAGTTTAAAATGTGTTTAATCCTTTTTTATGTCTCAAGTCCTGGGTACTGAGTTTGTAAGAAGTAAGACACTTCTCAGCTGTCTTAAATAAAGCACATGCAAATGGAAGAGTCTCTTGAAAACCTTAACTGAGTATTCTTGCTGCTTAATTCTTTGGAGAGCTCCCTTTGTTATAGTGCTGGTTCTTCTATATGAGAATACTGTGCTTGTGGAAGGTCTTTGGCTGGTTTTATGTGCAATATTAAATCACTGAAGTTAAATACAGGAAGAAAAACGTGTACGCAGCATGTCTGCAACAGACAACCTCTGCTTTTATTTCAGGTCCAGATGCCTGTAAATTTTTGAAGGACAAATGTGCTCTTAGGCCTCTGAAAACCTGTATGCTTCAGTATTTCACTTTAACAGATGCAAAAATTGTCTCTAGAAGATTCATCATCACCCACACCTTAAATTGTCACCTTGAATAATAAAGTTCACAAACATCATTTCATCTTTTCCATGCTAAGTTGCCTGAATAAAGTAAGAATGCATAACTTTCCTTTGTTTTGTAGCTTTTATGCTTTGTAAACTGCTTTGCCACAAACAACCTGACAACATTAAGGCAAGAAGATATTCTTTTCAAAGTCCCCATGCTTACAATCTTTGTTATTATTTACACGTATCAGCTATGAAATATTGCAATTAGTGGGATGCAGTTTGGAGGAATGCGGCCAGAGGAACAATCAAAGCTGATTGTCTCTATAGATGCAGAAGATATTACTGATCCCATGAAGTGTTAAGAATGTTGATCCTGCTTCGCTAAACAGCTTGGCATTTCCAGCTCTTGCTTTTTACTGACAAGGCTATCAGAAATGGCACATTTGTCACATATAATTGAAAAAATGGCTATCTGCCTTCTCAGAACTTCCTTTCATTTAAGTTTGCTGTGAGATCTGCAAAGCAAATTTATGCCTGGCACACTGGAACATTACATTGAATTTTCTAATGTCTACCACTAGCTCGGGGGAAAATAACAAACAGGTTCTTTCATGTACCCTAGGGACCATCAAGGAAAAACAAGAGTCCCAGAAACCACTTGTGCTGCTGTGTTTTCAAGGCATTGAGGTTAAGAAGAATTTGTACCAAAAAAACCCCAATTTCAAATACACTTTGAAACAGTCAGCTCCTGTAAATGCTTTAAAAGACAGTTGCATGAAGTTTCAAAGGTAGATGTATGTAGACAGTTTATATGCTCATCCTGTATTTATCTCAGGTGCAAGTCATGGCCACACAGTTCAGCTGTTTGGATAAACTGCCTTCTGATGTGCTGCATCTGATCGGTACATGTGAATGTAGGCGTCTATAAGGGATGTTAAAATAGTGAGACTACAACTCCCTGTAATTAGCATGGCCTCAGACCCCCATCACACTTGCAGAAAGGACCAGTTCTATTTCCATCACTCACTTCACCCTACCACATCAGTGGGACTGGTTGCAAATTCCAGGCAAAAAGGAAAGTGGACCAGAAGCCCATGGAAACAAACACATTTGTGATGCAAGTTCCAAGCTGATTCATCAGTTCAAACAGATGCTTAAACTGTTGGGATTTTTTTTTTACAACAGGCTCTTGAAGGTAACTTTGACTTGGTTGTGATAGAGCCCTATGGCACTGAACCACAGATCCCAGGAACTGCACTCCATCATCCCTTCAGAATGGCTTTCACATCTCTCCAGGTGAAGATGAGCTGTCTCCAAGCAAAGCATCTTCTCTAAACAATCAGGCAGAGGAGTCAGCATCTGTTGTTGTGCTGGACAGATGGTGATTCACTGCAGAGGGAAGGAGGAGATACTGCTGGCTCAGCATTGCATGCTCATTGCAGGACATGGGAATGAAGGGAAAACTGGGATGAGAAGGGAAAAAATAAAACAACTTTCCTGTATGTGGAGATGAATTCATCCCCTCCATCCCAGTCTACCATCACAATGTATACCCATCTGAGACCTACTGCTGTCCTTTCTGCTACACAGTCATGTGAGGCAGGACATGAAGACTCTAAAGCAGTTTCTCCAGGGCAGCAGCAAATAGTGTTGGTGAGGAGGCAGCTGCATGTGTCCTTGCTCTCTGAGGGGCCTTGGGGAGATATGGCTGCCCTTGTCTTTGGTCCTCACCTCCTTGTCTCTCCCCTCCCAGCCAATGCCTTGATGGTGGTTAGCAGCTAGGAAATAGCACCAGAGGGTGATAGTATTTGGTTGTTGTTACAGATGCCTTAAAATGAGGATAATGAGAAGAAAATATTCTGCTGCTTTTTGGAAACCTTTTTCCACACGCCAGGACAATTTGTCGATGTAGTCGGCAGTCTTTAAGGATGAGAAATTTAAAAAATAAGCTGCTTCTTTCTGATATAAATGACAGAAAATATCTATGGATAAAAACAGCACACTAGTAAGGCTCACTGGTGCGGCAGTCTCATCAAGTACTAGGCTTTTGGGGGACATGTTTTTTCTCTGAGCCGTTCTGATCTAATGAATTGCGAAGCATAATACCACCTCAGACACACCTGTCTCCCTTTCTTCTACTTTACCTCATTTCTTGCTGTGCACCCTTATTTCTGCATGCATTCAAAATCATTCATGTACATAAATCCAAAGAGATCCATAGGAAGTATGCACCTGGCCCATTAGGCACTCAGGTGGCCTGAAACTCTGCCCCAGCTGTGGAACAGCCTCTATAGAGCCTTGAAGGTTGTCTTCAAAGCCAGACCCATTATCTGCAGGTTCTACCACAAACATAGCCATAAGACAGGTCCCTACAGAGCTAGACATCACTGTGCACATAGAGACAGTACGAACCTGGGGCAGAAAGCTGTAAAGCCTCTCAAATGTAACAAGCATCTATCCCTTGTTTTTTCCATGGCACCCTTTTTTCCCCATATTGCATAGTGCATATACTGTAGGAGAACCAATCAAGGTATGAAAAAATGTAACTAAGTGGAGTGTAGATCTGATGAGCTGCATCATCAGATGCTGAGATACCTTTTTAAAAAAATAATGCTTTTAAGGTTTTTTCGAACTCACAGTAGTATTTTTTTTCTGGTTATTATGCTGATGCAAAAATGATGTGAAATAGCTTGTTACTTCACTGATGTTAAGTAGGATCCTGTCTGTACCCCAGAGCATACTGAGTGGAGACAGAAAAAAGCACCACAAAGGAAAATGTGACTTTCCAACCTAGCAGTTAGGATATTCAGATGAGCGCGGAAAGGACTGCCTGATCGGTTTTGCTCCCAAAACAGTCTCTGTAGTTTACACAAGTATTCACTAAACACAAAAGCCATTTCTTGAGCCTGGGTCACACTACTGCCAAGAGAGTGAAACATCACAGTCCCTCTTAATCTTCTTCCTGTAAAGCTTGGACTCTTCCCACACTATTGGACCCATGCATCTTCTTCCATCACTGTCTTCATAGCCTACAACTTGAAAGGGCGGGAGTGAGCCCGATGTCATCCCAGCTGCCTGTGATTTGACAGCCTCAGACTCACATGCTGACCTTTTAAAAGGCTTGCTTCTTTTTCTTTAATAGTCTGGTTTATCAAGGAAGAAGTTCAAGGGAAAGGTCTGGTCTATCCAGCTTGATTGGGAAGTGAGTTAACCTTGTAGTTACACTACTTAGTCAAGGCAGAAGTCAGACTGGATTGCCCCAGGTAACGGTGATAAAAGGGAAGTTAGTATAAAAGGAATGATGATGATCAGGGGTGCTTCCTAGGATGATGTAAAATGTATCTAAAGATATAGTAAAATATAGCTAGAAAGAATTTAGGTTTCTCCCTTCTCTTCCTCTTGAATGCTTTCAGGTAGTTAAAGTCATGTGTTTGAGGCAACTAGAGATTGTGCAGTAGGTTAGTGTTTAGGGAATATAATTTGAGAGCAGAAGAAGTAAACTTGGTAGAAAGATCCTTAAAGAGAGGTTTGAGATTATAAGCAAACAATATAGTGACACACAGGACTAGCTGGGGGTGGAAAGACACTCTCTGACTGCGGTCACTGTTCTGCACTTGAGGTCATCTCTGCTGCTTCAAAAATGGGCCACATGGGAGCACTACCTCCGGGTTCCCAAGTCCAGGGATTTCTACTCTTTCTTTAGTTTAAGTGGCCACACTACCTGTCAAACTGAAATCACCACCTCACCAGACTCATTGCACACCACGGTCTCCTTTCTGTGAAATACAGAACTGGTTACAGCTGGTGGTTTTGGTGTAAAAAGCAATTAAGACTCTCTTTTCTACCTTACACATCAGTAATGATTGAGTTAGCCTAATTCTACTGTAGTGTTACCATCTGATGATGATCTTCCACATCATTAAAAAATATATGGTTAGTCCCTTCTGAATGAGCACAATGGCATCTTAAAGAATTAAAGGTCTTGATTATTATTTTGCCTTCTGATCACAGAAGGTTTATATTTTATAGGGTTTATAGGTTTATCTTCTGTACCCCTGCATGCCCCTCTTCAAATCCAGCAATGAAGCAGAACCTGGGTGTGCTTCCCTTCCTTCAGTGCCCAGATCTGCTTGCCAGGACTAATGCTAAACAAGAGATGGTAGATGTATCTTCCCTCGAGAGGTCCAGCCCCCCATTTATTGAGTGTGAGATCTTCCTTTTGAAGGGAAGGAGGGCAACAGTGTCATTTCAAACAATGTGGGAGGATAACATACCCTTAGTAGGCCACAGTAACCTTCAGTAATTATATCAGCCACTTGACACTGACTTCTCACACTAGCACACGAAAGCTGTTGCAGGATGTAAAGAAAATTGCTTGCCTATACCAATGGCTTTTACTGTATGAAGATAACCCACTGGGCCTCTGGAAACCTTGATGCCATCACAAAAGTTTTGCCTGCGTGCAGAACTGACTTAATGGCTTCAGCTGGTTTAATGATCCCTCAGAAAAGGAAGGGCTTTAGCTAATAAAGGTAGAACAAAATACTTTGAAGGTACTGAAGAGGAAGAAAGTAGCAGGGGTTGTTCTTTACTGGTCTCATCTCCAGTGAGAGAAATACACCCTTTATCAAAAATACCCAGTAAAGGATTTCTTCCAGAAATGGTAAGAACACACAAGTTTCTACTCAACATTCTACACCTGGAAATGTCAACGTGTGCATGGAAGTACATGTAACACATGAGCTATCCCAATAAAAGGAAAAGTATTGTTCAGAATAATGAAAAGCAAGCATAAAGTAAAAGGAAAAATAAACAACTGCTCACTCATAGTTCCTTGCCCTGGAGAGGCCATGGCTGCAGACTGTTTCCCTGCTGTCAATTGCATATTTTAAAAGGGGTGATTTGCATCCTAGAAACAGATATTCTGAGTGAAGACACACTGAAAAGCTGAGTCTGGGCTGTCATTTCTTTAGTCGCAAGGCTTGTGAAACGGGGCCTTTCTGCTTTGCACCTCCAGGTGAAAATTTGAAGAGCTTTTGTGCCAAACTATGAAAGAGAAAAATGTTTCCTATTAAAAAGCAAGGAAGACTATAAAGTACCTTGTATAAATTATACAAATTAAGTATGCTGCATGAATTAGCAGTACCACTGTCAAACCAAGGCCACAGAGGTTGTCTGTGTTATGGCTTTTACCTGTGTCACAGCTAAGGTGGAAACTCATTTCCAAATAGAAGAGCGCTCTTCAGTCCCTCTCCTAAGTTTCTCCTTTCTCTTTCTCCTCTCAAAAGACATAGCACCATGAGCTAGCAGGTGTGTTATGCGAGGCAAGAGTGGTTTCTGGAATGGTGGGATGGGAGAGGAATGGTCAGGAATACAGGAACTGTAATTTTATCAGATGTTGATCTCACTGTTTTCTTTTATTTGTGTTATTTATTTATTTACATTTTTAGTTATCAATTACATACCTACCTTGCCTGTTTATAAAGATATACTGATTTGTGGGGAGAGAGCACTTCCAGACTGACAGATGTACCCATAGAAATGGCCCTTACACCCACCTCGTGAAAGAACCATGCATTATGACAATCTGGCATCTCACCACCATGACACTGGACCTCCCAGCGATGAACAGGCTCAAATCTCCACTGGACATTTTTGCCAATACAGGGAGTGCTCATGCACTGAGATGTGATCCATAAAGCCCACACCTACCTCACCAGCTCCTTCAGACATTCATATTATGGCCTATTTAATCTAACACTTGGGACGAGGCACAAAAGTTCAATTCACTCCTTTGAGAGCCTCTGAGTTAATGCACCTTATGGATGCAGCTTTCAGGCCAACCCCACCACAGCTGCCTGCAGGGGACAAAGCAGCACAGCCTGCAGCTTATGAACAGAAACAACACATGCAGCAGCACTTACGATGACAAATACAAGTTCCAGCTCTAGCACAAGAAACATTTTCTTTTTTTCCTCTCAAGGAAATAACTTCATTAGGAAATGAACAAGGATTCCTTCAGGACACATGTAGCAGATCCCAGAAAGCACGGTAGCATCTCTCACCAGTTATTCGATCTCCCAAATGGTAGCTCTTCCTTAGGTAGCGAGCAGTTCAAACAGAAGTGTGTCTTTTAAATAGGATAGTCACTGACAGACCTGAATGACTGGTTTCTGTTTTGCTCATGCCTGCCAAGACCTCATTCAGAAATCATGAGAAGATTCTCTCAGTATTTGGGCGAAAGAGTGTTTTTGTTTCTTTGTTTAGGGGACAGGGGTGTTGGAAGCTAAACTGTTTTTTTATATGAAAGATTGTGCAACCCATCAGTCTTTTAAAAAAGTTATTTGTTTTGGGCTGAGGTTTTCCCAGTCACCTATTTTAGTCTGTCTTTGCTAACAGTAGTTTGATGCGATCAGTTTCTGTCATGTTTCTGGACAGGTTGACTCAGCTTCCTCAGTGGAAATAACCAATTTAAGGAAGGAGGGAAGGAAGACCATCTACTCTGTCTCCGTCCCTGCATCTGAAGATCCAGAGCAGACTGCAATTATTTGCTGATACTGGTTTCTGATGCTGCAGCACATTTTTCAGATGGGCTGATTATAAATTCTGTAGTAAAGTTTCATTTCTTATGATTTGAATTAATATCCTCTAACCATTATCCTCTTGGGCTTTACTCTCACTTTTAGCTTGTGTTGACCACCATCAGAAATGGGATGCAAGATGTAAAGGTTTGTTATTTAAATCCAGGAGAATATGTGTTACATTGAGGCAGGAAAAATAAATCAAGAACAACCAATGACTACATCTCAACAACATTGTTTTTCCACACAGAGCTTTTATTTATCCAGGGATATTTGCAAATACCAAAGAGAGATTTGCATTTCACTTTTCAATCCTGCTCATTAGCTACTGGTCCCATGCAACCATCACTCTCCACATCTGTGGTTTCCAATGCACAATTACTGCTGAGCCTGTAAGGAGGTTGAGCTGGTGTGTCCTGCTTTCTCTGCCTTCATCCCAGGTTTGGTAATTATGCTTTTGATAGGAAAGCATCTGATGCATCTGAGATACTACCTTTATACATCCATTAATTTCTAGTAGCTTCAGAAGCATTTGGGTTCCTGGGTCCATTTCTCCAATTTATTTTAGTTTCCAGAGAAACCATGTCTCATTCTTACAGCTTCTTCTCAGCTGATTTGATTATGTCTCTGCTTCCTGCATATTCTGTGCCTGAGACTTTTTTTTTCCCTTTTCCTTTTTTTTTTTTTTTAATATATATAGTATAATTATGGGTTTCCTTCCTTCAATTTTTGCCACATTTAATGGTGTGTTGAACAACTGGCACTGTATTTTTCCCGTTAGATTTCCAAATTAATAGGGTCTTTCTGATCTTACTGCACTTTCCAGTGGAACAAACCTATTTTATTGACAGTTGGAGGCCATATCAATGGAAAGATGCCATTTGTGGAAGTGGCATTGTATGCATCTTTTCATTTTATGACACCAACATTTCTATTGTTGCTGGTTTTCTTTCTTGTGCCTGTAGAAACCTCATAGGATTTTTCTGAAATGTTAATTTTCTGGCTATCCAGTCCTCCCATACATCTCCTTGTGAAGCCAATCACACAGGGTAACTGCTCCCCACATACATGTCCATGCTTCTCACCCCTTCCTTTCATCTTCTCTGCACTAGTTTCTTCATGCATTTTGCAGTACAGTCAAAACCATCAGACACCCAAAGTTATCCATGTAACGTGAGGATCCCATGAGTGATATGGTGTGTGTCCAGGCCCCATGGTATGCAATGCATCCAGCATTAGGGACTCAGCTTCAGGGAAACTGAAGAAGCTCAGCATGCTCAGAGGTGACTCAGCACAATTCTGTATTCACCCTCTTGGAACTCATTTTCTGAAAGCTCAGACCATGCACTCTAAACTAGATCTGAAATCTAAATTTTTTCTAATGCTTAACATGTTCAAATCCCAGTGTCTACACAAATGGACAAAGAGTCTGTCAAACATCTGTAGTTATAAAAAATAAGCGTAAAGCCACAGTATCACACAGGTATCACACAGGGTATCAGGGGTTGGAAGGGACCTTGGAGATCTTTGAGTCCAACCCCCCATTGTTCTTCATTGTTCTGTACTTCAGAACAATTTTCCTTTAGCCTTACAGTAAAGCTGCATTACAAGACTGTCAACAAAAAATGTACATTTTCTTTGGTTTTGCCCTGAATTTATTCTTTCCTAAGCAGCTAAACTTCAAACAGCATTTCACTGGAGTCTAAAGCTCTTCCCTCTTGTCCCCTCCCTACATCACTTAAAAACAATCTGCACCTTTAAAACTCAAATGGCAAATGCATGCATGCCAGGAAGACTTCTTGCCCACTGTGCCGCTGCCCCTCATTTGGCTCCCCATGAGGCAGGTAACCCTCCCTCCTACTTCTCTAAGTTCATTTCTCCCACATTTGCTCTATTCCAGGCAGCAGATAAGTCTGCATATCTTCTCTCTCATTTTTTTACAGTCTAGTCCTTCCATACAGTAGCAATCTCATTTTTTAGGCAGGGGGGAAAAAATAACACAGGGTAATTGAGTTGCACAAAATGCATGTCTGAGCTGGCAAAGCACTGTCACCCCGAGCTTGGGGCTGATGCCACACCAGCATCCTGCATATCGTGCACACCATCCAAGACTACACATGAATCCTCTCATTGCTGTTCTACACCTTCAGCCCATCAGGTTATACTTACCCATTTTCTTTCTGGTTCACTCCATACTTATTTGCTTTGACATTTATTAATTTTCAAACTGGGTCACAAACCCAGCTTGCCACAGCTCCAACCCCCCCAGTCATCTCAGGTACCTGCTGTGCCCCCCTGCCAGCAAAACCTCTTTCTGCAAGCTGAAGGGAAAGGTGGTGAGGGGGAAGAAGAGTTGGGGGGACGGGGTAGGTTTGGTTCGTTTTCATTTTGGGTTAGGGGTCCCAGCAGGCAGGAGGGGTGATGGGCTCAGCCGTCTGATGGAGGCACTGCAGCCCTGACTGTTCCTCCTAATCTTTTTTTGGGGGGGGGGGGGGGGGGGCCTGGCGGGCCCCTTGCCTCGAAGAAGCCGCTTTGGGGTCAGGTGGGTGGGGGGTTAATTCTGCTTTGGTTGGGAG
>JAAGNO010006756.1:0-18865 GCA_033439905.1 Ceryle rudis | reverse complement strand
AGTTCTCTGAATAATGGATTAATAATTAAAAAAAAAAAAAAAGGAAGAAGAAACCGATGGCATTGATGGTATTGTAGTTCAAGAGAGGAGGTCTTGCCAGTTTATTACAGAATCAGATTGCATAAAATGATTTTTCATTCCAGTATATAGCAATGGAAAAAAAATACATCAGCAATATTGTAATTGCCCATCAGAAAGCATTGCTGTTCTCTATGTCACTGCCTAACTCTAACTTTGCATTTGGCATCAAGACTACACTGCAATTATATAAATGACTGTGATAGGAAAGGTGTAGGAACAAAGCATTTTTCTGGAAATTCTTTTTCACTAACACAATGATGTTTGCATATGACCCGAAAAAGTTTTTGTGGCTTGAAATATGTTTAGAAAGTTTTAGACACTCTTATCAAAAACTATTGTTCATAGAAATCTATTGAGCTTGATGAAACAGGGGCTCTAATATCTTTAAACACTCACTTTTTACTCTAAAATCCTGACCTGGACCTATACACAGAACTAGAAAAGTGCCAAACCACATCCATCAACTATATTCTCCATTACTGAACTCTCGCTATTTTGGATTTGATCTGAGGTATTTAGAACATACCTTCTACACATTGATGGGTTTCCTTCTAAATGCAGTTTTAGTTCCTATTTTAAAAATAGATACAATCAGAAAAAGTGTCATCATGCTTTACATCTATTCTTTGTTCCCCTGTGTTTAATAGTGAGTGGTTAGAGCTATTTCAGAGATCTTGATGAAGTCTTCAATTCTTTTCTGTCTCTAAGAAAATTCTGTACTTTTTTTCCCATATTAACAAAGTACAAAGGACAAAGTAGTGGACTGAAAGTTTGTGGGTTTTTTGCAGTGTTTGGGAAAGGAGTCATCCTTATCTCTCCTTTGAAAGCTGGGCCACTGTGAAAAAGCAGTAAGTTCAATGCTTTTTCCATCTGAAGGGATACAGTCTATAAATTCTTACCTGCTAGGAAACTCCAGAAAAAGCTTCTTCATGGTAAAGTCATGTCACTCTGAACAAAATACTTACAGATTCACTGACATGTGGAAGGAAACAATAACAGGAAGAATGTTATGCCTGCCATTTAGACATTACACCTGAGGAACAGCAGAAAGGGAAAGGAGAAAACTCTTGGATTGTGGTAGGTTGTCAAGGGCTCCAGAGCTTGGTAGTTCTTTGCTGCTTCTCTGTGAAGTGGTGTCCTGAACATCTGATGGGCAAACTTCAGCAAATGAGGGAATTTGCATTTAAGAAGAAGGCTCTCTTCAGGAAATAGGGAGTATTATTATAGAGGTTACAGGCAAGTTTTACTTTTTTCTAGGTTGTCTAATCAAACCATTGCTATCTGTGGATTGTGAGCAGTGACATAATTTTGGCAAAGGGGAAATTAAAGTGAGAAATGGAAATAAGATACTGAAAGATCTATATCTCTGAGAAATTTTATGATTTTACAAGTTAATAATTTTCTTAAAGCAACACAAAATGTTGAAAAACAGTAAATATTTTCAAAATCTATTTATGAAACAAACTTTGCATCTTGTCTTTTTTTTTCATCACCTCTTAACTTTTTCAATCTTTTCCCAGATCCTACTTTAACTGTCTAGAAAAGGTGATGGGGAATCTATTACACTGCCTGAATGTCTACACAATAGTTTTGTCATTTTTATGTTTACCATCTTTTTCTTGTTGCTTTCTTTTTTTGTTTTGTTTTGTTTCATTTTGGTTTGGCTTGGTTTTTTTCCTTCATTTTTTTCTGTTTGTTTTATTTGATGCAAAATCTTTGGAAGGCCTTCTATTACATGGAGGAGATTGAATCTCTGTTTCCTAGGTGCTCCAATTATGTAAATATTTATGAATGATCTATGGTTAAATCCTCCTATTGCAACATATTGTTTTATTTTATGCTGATGTACATTGCAATTCCACATCATCTATCACTGTTGTGATTCTCTAACACCTAGCTTTAGAATTATTTTGGTGATCAATACGACGCAGGGCAACTGCATTGCAGAGTAAATCTAGACTAAGAGCAGAAAATAGTGGTTTTGCAACATAGCCACTATTAATGAAATGCCAGTACCTACAGCATACAGGAGATGTGATACAGCTGCTTTGCAGCTTGACTGGACTCCCAAGTAATAATTTCTTTTCAGAAACCCAATCTTTGTTTCATATCTGTATGGTTATTAAGGTCTGTCTCATTGTGATGGTATTAAATTGAAATTTATTTGTATTTTAAAATCAACAAGATTAACATTTAATAAGAAAACTCTGTGAAATTATCCTTCAATAATTCATCATGCAATCACAGTGTATGCATAACATTTGCACATAATTTGTGTAAAAATTGCTTAATTTTTTTACTTCTTCAAGCAAGCAACATTTTTGTGACATAACAGCTCAGAAATCTGGAAAAAAGAGTACTAACATTTATGGACTCATAAAGGAAAAATACCTGGTAAACTGTATATAATATAGTCCTTATTTCTTGCATTCTGAACTATTCCTCTTTTATTTGGGGACCAATGATGTGTTTTAAACATTGATTTTAAGCTTCTAAGGAGCAGTAGGTGTACTTGGAACCTGTTAACGTCCTGCAAAAATGTGGATGTAAAGAATAATGATTTTATTCAGTGTCTCTTAATGTGATTTTTCTGTAAGCAAGCTTAAGCTTTCTTATGCTTCTCAAATGTAGAAAACATAAAAATGCAGGTTAGTATGTAAATTTTCTCTACATTTTATAGTTATTTCTTTACCAGAGAACACACAGATAATATGAATCCTGATGCATTTGAATTAGATATTATCTAAATTTTATTGACTAGGCAAGCATAAAGGAACAATCTGGTTGATGGTAATTTCTTAAAGTATACTGAATACATCGTTACCATTATGATGATTGGTATTTAAAACACGCAGTGATATGGACTCTGTAGCTACACAGGGCTCACTGTGGGATGAGGATGACACTCAGATAATGTACTTATGCTGGTAACCTTGAGATTGGCTCCAAGCATGATGCTGGCCTGTGTGCTGTGACCCTGGCATCGCACATTTCTCTTAAATAACATAAGCAGGAAAAACATGGCAGGATCCAAATGCAAAAACTAATGTGGCTAAGGGGCACAAAGGATTTCAGAACAGCTGTTCGCAACATCATGAAGGTGATGGCACAAAAAGGGAGTTCCCTTAGGATCCAGCAACAGTTAAGTGTCACAGAGGCATTAAAGAAATCAAGAAATATTGGAAAAATTTTTTGCTGTTGCCTGATTAGGATTCCATGCTGGGTTGCAGGCATGAGATACTGGCAAGGAGCAGGTAGGAGAGTAGGGACAAAACAGGTAAGTCCCAAATATTTGCTTCCCTGGAGATTGAAACTATTCTTGGTGCTTTTGTCCCATACTAGAATTCAACTGGGCTGGCTGCAGGAGTGAATCACCATCTGAGTCTTCCAAGATGGCAGAACTCAACTGTATTTCAGACTGCTGACCTGAATTTTGTAATTACTTCTGTAGAACATTTTGCTGCAGGATCCACAAGAGTTTATCAGCTCTAATGAATTATCTTGTGTCACACTGAGATTCTGCCATGGAGCATGCGGCTCCTGCAGAACTGATTGAATCCTTAACAGAATTCACACAGAGATGGAAGAGACTGTCTAATAAATCCGGAGTTCAGGGAAATGATGATACTCTCACAAGTTGAACAGGTCACCAGAACAGACAGTAGTGGCCATCACAGGCATGACTGAAGGTTGGATAAATTTGGTGTAATAGTGAACTACTCTGTTCCAAAGAACATCATAGAAGTAATGAGATATGCCAGAACTGAGCTTTTTCACCAGGTCATTGAATCTGGAGTGTGACTGCAAATGTCCTGAGATTGGATACCTTTCACTTAAACAGGAGTAACTTGATCCTGATCTAAACATGATGCTATCTCCCAGAACTGCTTTTAAAACATGACCTCTTAATAGTCTGTCCATGTCTCAGGTAATCTAAGCCTCACTGCAAAGTCCCTGTCCAAACAATTTTTTTTTTTTTTTTCTGTCTCCTTCAGGTCTTTTGCTAATGTAAATATCAGGTTAATGAAGAGCTTAAGAAGAATAAGTGTGTAGGTGTCTGCAGACATACACCTTCTTGCTGTACCCTGGAGAGGGTGTTTACAGGGTTTAGCAGTCCATATTCTTCAGTCAGGAATCTCTGTTACCCAGTGGTTCTTAATAGACAGGGAATCTATGCAAGCTTGAAATATTTCCTTTAAGTGAGATAAGTTTTTAACAAAAATAAGGATGCATAGGCTTTGGGGATGACAGAAATGTATGGGCAAATCAGGCTACAAAAGCAAGGAAGACCCTGTGGGTGCTTAAGTTTGGATTCCTACTATATACAAGAGTGTCCTGTATTCAGGGTGAAATCGATTTTGTGGGTGAAGAGGGGATACAGATAAACAACCAGGAATCATCCTTATCTCTAGTTCTTACTCAGCTCCTTATCCGAAGTCTGGGTGGAGTGCAGGGAATCGCTTTGAAGTTTGAGGTGCTGTCTTCCAGAGGGGGAAAAAATTAGGTATTTGCCTGCATTCTTGAATATCAGCTACTGGGACAGTCGGTCAGCATGAATTTCTAAACTGTTGTCTTCAGAATGAGAGGTGGGGTATTAGATTCAGCTTGAAGAAATATATAAATTCTCTTATAAAGCCCATCACTAGTGTTAGTAAAGGTGACTGAATGACCCACTGAGATTTTTTTCACCTGTATTCAAACTTTTTATCCTTTAAGACAGCAACAGATAGTAACTCTTCTACTTGTTCTGCTATCACTGCTTAAAATTCAGTACTATTTTTGAGACTTTCACATGACCTTAAAGCAGTTTGCTATAATGATGTGGGTTAAAAAAAAAACCTTATCAACAGGAAAGAGGAAAACAACTGTACCATAGCAAACAATGTCTTTCTCAAATAAAGAAAGTTTAAGGTCTGTGTAAGACCTTAACAGCTACAGCACTACTTGAGAACAAACTATATCAATCAAGTCAATTATCTAGTTCTCAGTTCCATCATTAGCACATCATAAGAATAAAGGAAATGCACACTATTGCTTCCCTAGGCTATCTTACTCTCCCTATCTTCAACAATGTGCAGCCCACAGTTAGCCAGAGTGCTCTCAGCATGGATGGCCACATTTTTCTGGGTGAACCCCTACCAGGGCTCTATTTCATTTACTACTATAGATGAAGCCTTTAATTTCTCACTCTATCAGATGATAAAAAAGGACATCCAGCTTTCTAGGTTTCTTCTCCTTTGCACCTACCTGGGAAGGCAGACTCTTTACTTTTAGGCCTTGCAACTAGTCTGGCATCTGGCTGGTATTTGCCACTAAGCCCCATGATAATTCTATTATTAGTCTGCAGTGTACATTCTTTGAAATAGGAATGATGATAATAAAGGCAATGGCAGTGAAGCCAGAAACAGTTTAAAATGCAGATCGGATTTAGTGGTAATAATGTTAGGGATATGAACACACTGAAGGTATACACTGTCCTAATTCATATTTTTACTCTTATTGGAAATAGTCACATCACCTTGGTAGTCTCCACAAGGAGAGAAGTTAATGGAGCTATCTGACCACTTTGGATGCATCTGAATTTAACAAATAGGAACTGCAAATTATTACAATAGATAACAATAGCAAAGTTTCTTACTGCCTGGGAGAAGAGAAGAAATAAATAGGGATTAGGTGTGTAGCATTATGAGCAAAACATCTAAACTCAAACATTTTATTTTCTCACTTTTTATAAATCATTCACATATATATAGTTACAACACTTTATGGTATTGAGAGTACTTATGAATGTCTTTTCCTTAAATGAGAGATTGCAACAATCTAAGGATGCTACATTTCATGGATTGTATGCACTCTTTTGGTGGAAGCTTAATAGTTATTTATCTATTTTATTCTATTCTATCTAATCTATTGTTAAGACACCTGTTTAACTTATTTTTAAGCTGTGTAATCACTCTATCAAGAGAGGTATATAAAACATAGGTCATATCATGAATACAAGAAGAACTGTGAGTAAGCCTAGGGATGTAATGTTATACAGTTAGTTGAAGGGTGTGACAGCTTTATGCTCCTTAGAGTATCCCATCTCAGAAAGACAGCAGCAGTCTCTGTCCCTACTACTGCTGTGCCTTGTACGTGGCTACTGAGCCACATGCACTTCTGAACAGTATACGTGCAGCTCCTACACCTTGGCATGTTGCGTGTTATGAAATAGGAATGTGATAGCACTGGGATTACCCAGCAAATAAAAATTAAAGTATGTAGGGTGATTGAACCAAAAAAAGACTCATAACTGGATTGAAAATCATAACTCATTCTTTCTATGGAAATCTTTAGTACAATGAGAAAAAATTACCTGGTCTGTAGAGAAGCATTAGCCAGGGGTAGATTACATTAAAAATCCTTGCAGAGTCAGTCTTAAAAAGGAATCATTGTCACTGGAAGATGATAAGGACTAAAATGAAATAGTTCTGAGGTATTAGCAGAAAGTAAAGTTATGTGGGGTCAGTTTCCTCCTCATACAACTTTCCTCCTCTGAAGAAGCAGCCTGAATGTTTTTTTTTCAGCTGTGATATCTGTCTGTACTGAAGTATATGTGAGAACATTACTTAGTGCTTTCATAAATATTTTGTAAAAAGTGAGATTGCCAAGTCACAATAGTCACATTTTGTTGATTCTCCCATGTCTTCTTGTGTCCCTGATAAAGAAAGCTTTTATGGCATAGCTTTCTTACGGGTATTTCTCAGCTGCTTCAAGATTATCCTCTGGCCTGATCATGACACCAGAGTTCTTTTCAGACACAATGTAGTTAAAGAGGATCTTTGGCAAACTCCCTGTTGTTGGAGTTTTGCATTGTGTATCCTCCCACCCAATCTCCCTATTTTAGCCATCAATAGCTTTTACTTCTCAGCTCATAATATGAGATTAATCACCTTACTTTCTTTCATGCACAGGTATTGGAAGAGTCAAAAAGGGTTGTAAAACACATGAAAGCAGACTGTACTGTGATTGTACTTGCACTACACATATACTTTAATTTCAACAAAAGGAAATTCACATCTGCTTGTTTCAAATATGCTGAATATACCATAATGCTACTTCAGCTAGCAGTACAAAAGGGCTGTTAGGTTACTCATCTTCTTCTACGTCAGTGACTCCTCAAAGTACACAACTCATTGCAAAAACAAGTCATGAACCCTTTTCTTTGTATACATTATACAAAAGCAACACCATCAATGTATATTGCTATATAAATATCCTTTCTGTATGTAATGGCTCCATTGGGCATGTTTTTTGCTGCCAAGCTGCTTGGATTAAGGACTGATGAATTTTTAGCTCCTGACTGTGTTAGCTCTAAACAGGCTTTTAGGTTCTGGTTTGGTAAGTTGCTATCTGCAGAAATAGTGGCTAGCAGTGATTAGCTGCATCAGTGCATGGACTCAGGACAGGTGTTTGCCTGTGTAAGCCTCAGAGTAGCTCAAACAAAAGCTATTAACATGTATTCACACTCAACTCTTTGGAATACAAAGTTGTGACTTGAACACACAGCTAGTTTTGACTCATTTTTGCTGCTGCTAGGAAATACCATTTTATCAAAGAGCTCAGTGATGTCAGTGAACTCCTAGGTGCTGGAGAAGAAATAAACCTTTTCTAATAAACAGAATATGGGTAGCTAATCTGTTTAAAATTATTTTAAAAATAGTTATTGTAACATGAACATCTCCTTTACAAGTCTATTTTCATTGTAGATACCATCATTTTTTAGAGAATTAAAGTACTTTTTTTTCTTTTTCATTTTCTTTTGCAAACCAAAAGCCCTAAAGATTTTCAAAAATACAGTTAAAAGCACTTCTTACCCACTGAGAACGAAGGGACTCACTTGTCCACAGTTATTCTGAAAGGGTAATTTATTTTTGGGGGTCAGGAAATTCTAAGAAAAACTGTGTTGCTGACCATACCTTTGTACAAGCTTGTGGTAAATGTTGAACACAAGCATTCAGCCACAGCCCTCTAAAAACACTGTTAGCATAAGGTAAGGAAACCTTATGGTGATGTCAAATAGCGTCAGTGAAAACTACCATGCGAAGCAGCTGGAGAGAACAGAATGTATATAATAAAAAAAATGAGTCACTCAACAAAGAAACCCAAAGAAGGTTAGAAAAGCAACCCTTAAGTAACAAAATATCTTAATAACTTTGACAGTTGTGCTGATTTGCATTTGTAGACTTATGGTCTTTTTAGAGTACAGAGAAGGCTTGAAAAGGGAAAGGAAGGGCAAGATTCACAATTTTCCATCTCAGTATGAATTATGACTTCTTTGTATGAAGATCCCCAAAATTGTGAATTTGAGACATGCTTCCTCCTGATCCACATGCAATCAGCATGCACAGATCATAGCACTGCCTTTATTCTGATTTGATAACAAAGCTCTATTTACTTTTGCATCTAATGAAAAATACATCTGTCTAGAAATACTTTATTAACATTAAAAATAAATTAACAGCCATTACTAACTCTTGGAATTCTATTTCCACTCATTAGGAATATCTCCATAATAATTTTCTATCTATCTATCTATCTATCTATCTATCTATCTATCTATCTATCTATCTATCTTTCTGCAGTGTTAGAGTACTCCTGACTAGAAAGTACTAGAGTACTTTCACCTACAATAATAATGTATAACTGTGAAAGGACAACTTTTAGATGAATAAATGAACTTACACCTACACTCATAAACTAAGAACATTTGAGACAACTCAAATGTTAATGCCTCCAACTCATGGTTTTGAGAGTTCCTTGTAGCTCCCTCAAACCAGGCCAAATGGGCAGGTTGCAATAGAGACCACCTGTGTATGTGGGAAAGTTTTGTACTACTACATGGGAAAGGATGTCTGAAACAACCACAGCTTCATACTGAGCATCTCCTTACATGTAATCTTCTGTAGTGTTACTGTATCTTGAGCCAGTGATTAAATGCCAAACCTGGACCAGAAGAAGAAACCTGCACTCATTGAAATGAGGAACTTACTACACTAGGCAAAGAACAGGGCTTGTGTCTTATAAGCATTATTGCTGTTACTATTATTATTACTGTTACTAGAATTTGAAAAGCTAACTAAATCTTAGTTAATTATACTAATATGGGTCATGAGAATTAAAATAACAATAACGTAATTCTTTTCCATACAAAATGTATGGCTGTTGTGGTTTAACCCCAGCCAGACACTAAGCAGCACACAGCTGTTAGCTCACTTTCATCCGGTGGGATGAGGGAGAGAGTGGGAAGAGTAGAAGTGAGAAAACTTATGACTTGAAATAAAGACAGTTTCTTAGGTAAAGCCAAAGCTGCATGCACAAGCAAAGCAAAACAAGGAATTCATTCACTAATTCCCATCCACAAGCAGGTATTCAGCCACCTCCAGGAGAGCAGGGCTCCATCACATGTAGCAGTTACTTGGGAAGACAAACAAAATCACTCCAAACATCCTCCCCTCCCTTCTTCTTCCCCTGGCTGTATATTCTGAACAAGACATCATATGGTATGGAATATCCCTTTGTCAGTTGGGGTCAGCTGTCTCAGGTGTGTCCCCTCCCAGCTCCTTGTGCACCCCCAGCTGGTGGGGTGGTCTGAGGAGCAGAAAAGGCCTTGACTCTGTGTAATTGCTCCTCAGCAATAGTGAAAACATCCCTGAATAATCACCTCTGTTTTCATCACAAATCCGAAACTTAACTGAATTAACTAGCTGGCATTTGTCAGTAAGATCAAATTTAGGTCATCTATTTCTGCAAAAATTCCTATTGATTTTGAGTAGAATAAGTAAAATGAGAAATATTTGACTTTGAATAGATTCCTTAGGCAGTATAAATAACAAAAAAGAACACTGACTAGGTGACTTGTTCCTTGGTACCAATCACAGTTAATTTCAAGCAGTATAAAATGACATAAATGGGTCTAGAGGAAAAGGAGTTGATATTTTAATGTAGAAGACAGAAAATGAGAAATGGCTGAAGAACTACTTTTGGAGTGGAGGGGAGAAAGATTTATAAAATAAGTATTGGCCAAGTATTATCAAAATTAATCAACCACCCTCAAAAACAAATGCTTTCTCCCCTTGGATATCAGCCAATGGCCAGGGCAAGTATGGACTCCTCAGAAGAACTAAACTTGCTAATGTCTACAGTATTTATTATGCGTATTATTACAAAATGTTCCTTCATAATGTAACAATTTCCTGAAATACTTCCTATAATTAGAGTTTGTGTTAGAGAAGTTTATCTTATAAAGCCAAAAGATAAGGACTATTTTGGCTAAGCGGAACATTTTATGAATGGTGGAGGTTTTAATCTTATCTCCCTCTTCCAAGTGCTGTTGGAATGCAGCTGTCAAAGGGAAGGGGCCTCAGTTTTGTCTTTCCTTACCTTCAAAACTCAAACTATATGTGAACTCTCTATTTTAACACAATTGTAAAATAAGCTTCTGCTTATACAGCTTTTTTTAGTTTTAAAGTCTCTAGTATCAGCAAAAAATTCTCTGAAATAATTGCAAGCCACCTTTAGAGAAGGAAAGCTTATTAAAAAGAGCTGGTAAGGAGGTGCACAATTAGTAGACTACAATACTGTGTAGAAAGTTCATGCTGACATTGTGCATAGGAATCAGCATTCATGTATCTCTTAGGCTCGTAATTTCATCATATTTCCACTTGTACTCTATTGGAATGATTACTACTTGGGGGATATTAGCTGGAAACTATTAAGGGAATTCTGTGAGTTTTGATGTATTGCACTGCAGCAGTTCTAGATAGGAAGGAAAACCCTTGTGGCATGCCCATGCCTTGTTCTATGTAAGTTTGAGGCTCCCACTGGATGGTTTTACATTTTGATGGGAAGAATGTAACATTTTATTCAACAATGGTGAAATCTCACATCCTGATCGCACAAGTGCCGCTCAAACAGCACATAAAATCCATGTTTGCATTCAGAATATGCCACTCATAGAACTTCTTCATGGCACTGTAAATTCAGAGTTATGTCATAACATTTCTGCAGGAAGTTATTTTCCTTCATTATACAGTCCAGCAGATTTTGCACATTAATTGACTGTTAAAGATTCTACTTCTACAGTAACAGCTGACTTTGTGTCTGGCTTCCTCACAGTCTGGGAAGATGAACTGAACAAAGACATGAATGTATTTGTTGCTTCCTTATTGCAATAGAGGATATACTTGATGATTTTTATAATGACATATCCTTTGTTGCATTTTTCCAGATGAAACACTTGTTTGCTAATTTGTAGAAACCTGACTTGGAGCACCTTCTGGAAGCAGGAGTCACCATATTTGCACAGATAGTCCATGCAGGTGCCAAGGTAATGATCTCTTCCTTGAGGATCCTAGTTAACACAGGATATGTGTCAGTGTTTTGATGTTCACAGAAGGGCTGTTTATTGGTTAGCTAAAATGTCGTCTCATTAGTTAGCTGGTGGACACAACTGGTGAGGTTCAAGGTGATCTAGTGACTGTTTCCACTGATACAAAGTAATTCCTCAGAGAATTCAAGTCCAAAATTAACCAATAGAATAGAATACAAATATAGAATATATTATTAATTTGGAAAATTTCCTTCTAAATGTAACCATAACCCATGTAACCTTGTTAAGCATACTGGGGAACTACTGGAGATCCAGGATTGGTGTACTGCTGCTTATTAGATAGTTTGATGTATTTATCTGTAAGAATATGTGGTATGGACTACTGTCCATTAATATTGCTTCATTCATAATGAATGGTTTACTCATCATATCTGTTACACACACATTCCCAAGAAGGCTGGATTAGATTCTTATGCATTGAAAATTAAAAATTTATTAAAGAGTTAATTTTACTTGACTGGTCTACACAATATTGTGACTGATGAAAGACCAAGTACCAAAAATTATGTATTTAATGTGAGCTATTCTAGAACTAAAGATTATTCTGTTTGTGTACTTTTTGTGCTTATGCACTTCTAAAATGAGTGGTAAACATGAGTTAAATAATCCCATCCTTGAAAGTAACTGTATGTGGGAAGAAAGAAAAAAAAAAACAAAAAAAAAACAAAAACCATTGATTATTCCTTTATGGAACTGCATACTAGTTATAAAAGAATTAATGACCAATAGTCAGAACAAAAAATGTTAATCTTTCAATGCTACCTGCTGTCAAGACAAGAGCTCTTGAGAGCCAAATTTCATGGTTTTGTCGAGACTGATCAAACAGCTTGGTTTACAGTCGCTGCATGCACGATGAAAGAGGGAGAAAGGTTTCCCCTGAGCTAGCCATAAAAACCAGGTATGTTCATCTAGAGGTATCTGCTAATCCAATGACTATAGCACTGCCAAATACAGAAAATAAGACTGGGAGATATCTTGAGACTGAGGGCACAGAGATGAATGTTAGGGCTTTCTCTGTATGTTTTTAAGGTATTGAAATATTCCACAGCTATGTCAGGCAGCTTGTTTGAGTGCTTCCACTCTTGCTTTTTCCTAACATTTGAATCTTACCTTTCTTGCTGTAGTTTAAGCTCATTACTTTTTAGCATCTCCACCACAGACTTAGAGAGAACTACACAAACAAAACAACTTCAGATTTCTCAGTGTTTCCTTACATAATACTTTTTCAACACTCCTGAGCATTCAGACTGTCCTTTATATCCTCTCCAGGTAGTCTTTATGGCTCTCATTTTGCAGTTCCTCAATGAGGTGACACCTGACCAATGCAGAAATACAGGAATGATTTCTTGTTTATATTCCTTTTGTTCTGCAATTCTTTGCAGATACATATGTTTCTGAAGGACCACTAGCTCAGTAACTCTCTAGTTTTAAAATGGAAGCCTCTTAAGTGAGGATGCCTTCATCTCACTAAATTTTTGCCATTTCAAAGAGCTATAACCTAAGCTATTTGTCTAGAATACCTGTTCACTCATAAACAAAGCCTTTGTCTAAGAGACAAAAAAACCTGTTTCTAGTTTTTCACAAATGCTTCCCAACTAAGCTGAATTTTGGCTAGACTAATTGCGGGCTAGTTATTTTACTTTTATTTTACTTTTGAAGCAACATTTATCATGATTTATAGCAGTGGAAGTGGTGGGTTGACCCTGTCTGAATGCAATAGGCCAAGATAAAGACAGGGAAAGATCACTCACCAATTATTGTCATGGGTAAAAAGGACTGGACTTGGGGAAAATAATTACTTTACTACTAATCAAATCAGAGTAGGATAATAAGAAATAAAACCAAACCTTAAAAACACCTTCTCCCCACCTCTTGCCCTTTTTCCTGGGCCCAGCTCCACTCCTTATTTTCTGTACCTCCTCCTCCATGCAAGAGGAAGATGGGGAATGTGGGTTGTGGTCAGTTCATCACATGTAATTCCTGCTGCTCTCTTCTCCTCAGGGAGAGGGTTTCTCACACTCTTCCTCTGTTCCAGAGTTGAGTCCCTCCCATGAGAGATAGTTCTTCATGAACTACTCCAAAGTGACTCCTTCTTTAAGCTATAGTTCTTTATTAACTGCTCCAGCATAGGTCCCTTCCATGGGGTGGAGTTCTTCAGGAACAGAATGCTCCAGTATGGATCCCCTACAGTAGCACAAGTCCAGCCAACAAACCTGCTCCAGTTTTCACTTATCTCCATGGGCCTACAGGTCTTTCCAGGAGTTTGTTCCAGCACAGGCTGTGCATGAGGTCACAGCCTCCTTCAGATACACCCACCTGCTCTTGAGTGGGGTCCTCCATGAGCTGCAGGTGGATGTCTGCTTGACTGTTAACCTCCAAGGGCTGCAGAGGAACAGCCTGTTTCACCATGGTCTTCACCCTGGGCTGCAGGGGAATCTCCAGCACCCGGAGCACTTCCTCCCCTCCTTCTTCACTCACCTTGGTGTCTGAAGAGTTGTTTCTCTCACATATTCTCAGTTCTGTCTTCTGGCTGCAATTACACAGGTTTTTTTTTTCCCCCCTTCTTAAATGTGTTGTTCCAGAGGTGCTACCACTGTCACTGATTGTCTTGGCCTTGGCCAGCATCAGGTCTGTCTTGGAGCTGGCTGGTGTCTCTATCAGATATAGGGGAAGCTTTCTAGCAGCTTCTCACAGAAGCCACTCCTGTAGCCCCCACCACTATTATGACCTTGCCACATAAACTCAATACAGTGGGTTGTAAAGTAGGTGGAAATTTGGCTGGACTGCCAGGCTCAGTAGCTTGTGATCAGCAGTACAAAGCACGGCTGGCAGCCTGTCATTAGTCAGTAATGAGACAGTTGGAGCCAGTACCAATTTAACATGTTTATAAATGACCTGATAGATGGGATAGAAAGCACTCTCAGCAAATTTGCAGATGATACAACATTAAGGGACAGTTAATAATATGGCGGGCAGGGCTATTATTCAGAGAGACCTCAGCAAGACTGGAGAAATGGGCTGACTGAAGCCTCTTGAAGTTCAACAGAGTAAACTGACAAATCATGATTTCTGGAAAGAAAAATCCCATGCACAAGAACGGGCTGTGGGACCTCTCACTGGGAAGTAGTTTTGCAAGAAAGGAATTGAGGATACTCTTGTACAAAAAGGCAACAGCCTTCTGCACAATATGTGTAGTTAGAAAGCTGATGAAATAATTCTTCCTCTCTCACTTTGTGAGAACACACCTGGAGCACTGTGTCCACACAAGTGAGTGACTTTTTTTTTCTTCTGGAAAAGGTAGATTATTAAGAGACAGGGAAGAATGGCCTGTGTAACCTCTAAACCGAGGATTTTGGCAGAACATACATATTAAAAAATGTTATTGCATACCACAAAAGTTATTGCTGGTGTGGTGATGGCTAACTTATATCTTACTCTCTTTCTAGTTTTGTTTCTTTCTCAAAATGTACAAAACCTCATTTCTCAACAGGTTTGGACATAGTCTAAGAATAAATGCTTCACTTGAACACCCACTCATAGTTCAGAAGGGTTATCATGCTGTAAATATATTGTATGTATTATTATGTAATTAATACCTAATGATTTGGATCACTGACTGTCTTATTCTGGATTGTGTTTTACAGGTTTTAGAACTTAATGTTACCAATTTCCCTCAGTAGTATTTATTAGATAGGTATATTGAGATAGTTCCAATACTCACAACTTATGTAGGAAGATTAGATATTTCTCTGTCCTGTCAAACAAAGTATTTTTTCATTTTCTTAAATTTCCTGAATTCTGATTTTTTAAATTTTATTCTGTAGAGGAGGAAATTTGGGATCATTATCCAGTCATTGTAATGGTTCTTGGCATTTGTTTATGGTCTTTTTTGCCTTGTCTTTGAGGATTCTTCCTTCAATATGATTTTGATGAGAAAACCTAACTGTTGTAAAATTCCACATGCAAGCTACTCAGAGTATAGTATAGTTGGAAGACACTTGCAAATGTACTGATTGATACACACATGCAAAGCAGCTGTTATACATCTTCCTGAATGAAACATTTATAGAAGTTTACCTTTTGCCAGAATACTCATATAAGCCATGCATTATGTTAAGCATATTTAAGATCCAGCCCTACTCATTAACATGGAATGAATCTATCATGAGATTCTGCAAGAGTATAATGCAGTTCTACCTTGCTATTTATGAAGCCAAACCACAATGAAATCACAGGGTCCAACAAAGGTCTTCTGAACAGAGGCAACTGTAGGCTAGTTAATGATGCTGGGAATACAGAGAGAATTAGGTTCCATTCATAAATTTGGGCATTCTACATAAAAAATGTAAACAAGACCAGTCAGTTTGTTTGGTGACAGAGCATAAATACCTCAGTTCCTACTGTAATTGTAATAAATCAATCAGCAGAGAACTTATTGAAAAAAATTATCATACAGAATTATATTCCAGATACCTGTTATATTTTGGTAGGCCACATGGCACTAGTGAGGATAAAAAGGTTTGATACAGACATAATCATTGGTCACAAACATAAAGGATAATTCCTACTTTTGTCTAGGACCTGTAGGTTATATGACCTATGTTTTCTGGATATAGAGATGTTCAACAGGTCTAAAATTGAATGGCTTTACTCACTAAAAAAAGCTCATGGGTGCATCTCTGATGTTTCTCTTGTAGGTAAATGCCATTAAGAACATAGGACCATGACTCCATACTGGATCAGAATAAAGGCCTGTCTAGGCTTGCATCCAATCTGCAACAGTAACTAATTCAATATGCAGGAGGAATATAAAAGTATAGAACAAATATGTTCTGATACTATAATATGCAATATGCACCTTTTCTCACTTTCTCTCCTCTATATTAGAAAAGAATAATGGAAGCATAGAACAAATACATATAAATATTTCCTTTAAATAGTCTTCTAGCATTTGGTTCACTATGGTCTGGCAACTTACTGAGTCATAAGGTGGAATACCTTATATTTCAAAGTCTTTAAT
This sequence comes from Ceryle rudis, assembly GCA_033439905.1. Taxonomy (NCBI): domain Eukaryota; kingdom Metazoa; phylum Chordata; class Aves; order Coraciiformes; family Cerylidae; genus Ceryle; species Ceryle rudis. The sequence goes on along the minus strand of JAAGNO010006756.1, from coordinate 2,333 downwards.
GAATTTTTCCGCAGTGAATTTGTCTAAACCTATTAAACCCATGTAAGGTTTTAGCAATGTTAGGTGAAGTACATCCTGCCATAGTTAACCACTACACCTATATCGGATTATGCTGAATGCTAAGATTTTCCCCTGTATATCCACTGTATGTTTTAATGAAATACATATTCAAATTTTTTGAACTTCATTCTTACTGTGATTAGATAAAGGATTCCTGTTTGTATTTTTCAGCTTAAAAATACACGAGCCTGAGGCAAAGTCAGAGTAAAAGGGGAATAGTGGTAGAAGTTATTACAGAGGACAGACTCTACATGCTCTTGAATTAAATTAAAAATGGCTTTAGCCTTGGGAAAGAAAAAACACTCATTTGTCTAATGCAGCAAACTTTGCAAAAGGTTCTAACTTCAGGAGAGGTATCTAGACAAATAAGGCATGACTCACATTTTTCCTTATTTTATTGTATTTCTTACTTCATGTCATGAAAGACTGAAAATAGCTGATGCAATAAGAAAAATACATTATTAACTCTTTCTTTAACTTCCAATTAAAAAAAAAAATGCTGAGAAAACACCTGTATCAGAAACTAAAAGAAAATTGTTTCTCTTCATATTATGGAGTACATGCATGGAACATTTTTAAATTCTTTGGTGCCAAAATATAGGCATCCTTCCCTAAATCTCTGATGATTCATCTGAAGAGATCTATGCCTCTTCATTTTATATGCCTGTTTTGCACTGGACACCTAAATTTAGAGGCTGAATTTAGATAAAAATAAATTGTATTTATAATGTTTAGAATCAAACTCTTTAATTTAGTTAAGGGGTGGGGATCTCCTTCACAGTAATTTTTATTCCTTCAGTCTTTGAACAACAAAATAGGAAAAAATATCTACTGAATAAAGTGTAGAAATACTGCAAAGTACTCAGTTCTGCTGGTGTTGCATATCCAGAAAGCATATCTCTGCTTCTTAGCCGTTGTAAAGGTTTGTTAAAATAAATCTTAAGATAGCTAAATATGCCATAAAATCCACATTTTGGTGACTTTCTATCATTATATTTCCAAAAATGATAACCACAGAAATTATTTGCTGCAACAGAAATTTCTTACTGTAGAGAGGACAGTTTGTGGAGGTTAGGATTATGACACTTCAGTCAAACTGTGATTGAAAAGTTGCCTATCAGACTGTGAATCAGATGCAGTCTTGTAATCCTATACGCTGAAGAGATTCCTGTATTATTCTAAGTGGTAACGGTGGAAGTGAGGATTTTCCATAATTGAGGAATGATATACAGTATATTCAGAGTTTTAAATTTTGTTAGAATCTACAGTCCTTTGAAGTAAGTGGCAAATAGCCTGTTGACTACATTAGTGACTTCAGTGCAGCATTTGGATCATAGCATCTCAGAAAAAAAAGTTTTTCCACATATGGTTGACATCAGGATTGCTGTTCTAGGTCTGTGACAACAGCTGTATTACCAATCACGTTATAGCTCGTTGTTGCCCAAAGAAGGAAGAAATCAAATGTAAAGTAAGGAAAACTTCACTTGCAACATTTTTCCATTACTTCAGCATAAATCTTCCTAAATATTAATAGTACTCTGTTTTCGCAAGACTGGTTATAAGAGGGAAACTTTATGTTCATTCCAGAGGCCAAGAAAAGAGTTAAAGTTGTATATTTAAGAGTGAATTGTCTAGAAAAAGATAAAGCAGATTTGTGGACACTTTCATATAATCTAAAAATGGCAATTCATCCAAAATCATAAAAGCATAATATATGGAAGTAAGAACAGGAAAATACCAGTTCTGGAATACTAGAAAATTTAAGAAACAGTAGGACATGTAACTTCATGGTGTTATTCATGTAAATTCTCTGGAATATACGTCTAAGAGAATACAGAGCCATTCTCACACACATCTAGCATAATCATTTCCATAGAATCATCAGAAGTTAACTACATCCTTTTCAAAGATTTGGATCTAAGTATATGTGAATATGTCTCTACTGTGGGAAAGGAATTCTTCTGAAGCAGTTGATACTATCAAAGAGGACTATGGAACAGATAGAACTTTTCTTTCACCTAATATAAGATTTTTTGTGAACTACAGTGTCGTGATATAATTGCTATTAGCTGCTACTAAGGTAGTCCATGTACTTTGGCTAGAAGTCTAAATTAATATCTTGTTTTGATAATTTTGATAAATTTTGATTCAAAAATTTGATAACTTTTGATTAAATGTTTATTTTTATTAATACTTCTACAGATGTTTGTGTATATATATTTTAGCATGTTAAACTTATTTTCCTAAAAGCACATGTTTTTCAGCCTTTTCAT